>CM065131.1:33600000-33912500 GCA_033026305.1 Cirrhinus molitorella | reverse complement strand
TATGTAGTCCGGTGTGTATATATATATATATAGAATATAGTAGTGTGTGTGTGTGTGTGTGTGTGTGTGTGTGTGTGTGTGTATATGTGTATATATATATATATATATATATATATATATATATATATATATATAGGATATAGTATCTATCTCTCTATCTCTCTATGATGTGCTCCCATCGTTTGCCATTTTGTCAGAGGATTTTGATAAACCGTTCCCATAATAAAGAAGCATCTTTAAGGTCAAGTGGAAGAAACGGCAAATAAAAAATTGATTTAAATCCGATTATGTCATGAAGCCGAATGAGATTATTCATCAGTATTCCTGACACATGCCTCCGTCCTCCTCCGACCCCCTCCTTTCCTTGCTATTGATCTCGGGTGAGTTTGTCCCGTTCCGCGGCCGGAGTCTGTCAGTCATCAGGCTGGTTAGTCGCGAGACGACGAGCAGAAAAGAAACAGAAAAGCTTTCTCCAGTCACACGTTTCTGCCTGCTTCTTTAATTATTTTTCACGATGACGCAGCACATCTCAACAGATGGCACACTTGGCTCCTCTCGGACGTTCTGCACGTCAGGCGCTTTCGTGAGCATCCGATGGTGAGCAGTGAGCCGATATCCTACAGCAGACAAGCTCTCTGTTTTTGATTTGTTTGAGTCTCACCAGCAGGACCTCAATGAAGGCCCGTCACGGCCTGAACCGAGAGCTCCCGGAGGCAGTCGTCCTGTGGAAGCAGGAGAGCGTTTGCAAGGATGATTGTTGAGTCGTCTACAGGTGATCTAAGCACTTCGGAAAGCTTTAAACCGTACAAGACCAATAAAATGAGGCAATGCTGTGAAACAGAGACTAAACAATGTCTGTGCACCGTCATCACCCGAAGGAGATGTTTATTGCTCAGAGGCTGCTCTTTCAGAGCTCCGGAGGTCTCAGTCGTGTTTCACTTTAGATGATCATAAAATTCCTCAGGGGAAATAAAAACAGATACAAATGAGTCTGACATACAATAAGAGGACAGAGCTACTGTATAAAATGAATGTAGAGCAGCTCAGATTATTTGATGCTGGACAAATATATCTATATCTTACAATATCCGTTCTTGTCTTAGGACAATTTTGATTAACTTTTTTGATCCACTTCAAATGTTGAATACTGTATTTAGTTTCAGAGGGAAGAAAATATATTTCCAGTCTGTCTTTATTTTATATATTTTATACATATAAAAAATATATTTACTAAAATATGTTTCAAAATATATTTAAAAAGATATATTTTTTTGCTATATGTGATCTGTATTCACAATTCTGTAATATAAAATATATTTCCAGTCTGCCTTTACATAAATATATTTTGAAACATATTTTCTATCTATCTATCTATCTATCTATCTATCTATCTATATATATTTATTTATATATTTGTTTTGGTTTTGTTTTTTGTTTTTTTGCTATATGGGGTCTGTGTTCACAAATCTGTATTTGTTGATAATCTTTATTTGTTTATAATCTCTGTTTACTGGAAGTATTTGTATATACTATTATTTGAATAAATATATTTTTGGCCATTTTTGATAATATATTTTTGAAAATGTATTTTAGATACATAAATATATTTAAAAAAAAACAAAAAAAAAACATATATATATATATATATATATATATAGTAGAAAATATAAAAAAATGGGCAAAAATGTATTTGCTAAAATATGGTTCTATATATATTTTAAATGTATGACTATATTTTCAAAAATTAACAAGAACTGGCAAAAAAAAATCTGAACCCATGTTTTATACAGTATGGTTAAAAACATTGCATTTTAATTTTTAAGTTAAATTATTTCTTAGCCATAAACTGAGAATAATGACTGTGTGAACATTTTCTTTATTTTCGAATAATTTACAGATTAAAAACAGATTGCTAAATTACAGATTGCTCCTGTTTTGTAAAGCAATTTGGATAAAAGCATCTACTAAATGCATAAATGTGAATATACATATTTGCATTAATGCATACTGGTTCTGATGGTCACATAGCTTTTTACATTTCCAGCCATGTTTGCTATTAACATATTTCCTAACAATAGCAGATTAAAAAACAAAGTCAATTTAATTAGACTGTATCACTCCTTTTTATATTTTAATGACATATAACCAGCATTTCTGTTGACTCATCTCAAGCTTGCTCTGCATTCTGGGATTGCCTTATAGCTCAGCTCATTTGTTTTCGAAAGAAACGTGATGTTAAAGAGATCTCTGTTGTGATTTGTAATTCTTATGGCCTCATTTCTTCCACGAGAGGCTTGTGAATAAAGCAGGCGATCGGCCTACGGATCCAGTGTGGCAATTACACAGACACCGATATGAGCGTACGATCTTTGCATGTGCCCACACACTCGTTTAGTGCTTTCCACTTACTGTACGAGCGGCCCGCTTTCTCAGACAGACGCCCGCACACTGCGTTTCTTTAAACAGAGAATCATTGAGCTGCGATCCGCTCTTCAGCTCCGGATCAAAGCACACTGTTGCTGCTCTCGCTGAATATTCATGAGGTTCCCATCTTGGTGACACGCTCAGAAGAGCCGTGCCATGTTTTTAACCTCTGGATGACTCGACTGAATCACCTGCTTTGTTTAGAAAAGCCAGAGAGAGAGAGACTCAAAGAGACAGGCAGACAGCGAAAGAGGGGGGAATCGGCGAGAGAAGGCGTACGTTTTGCACATTTTCTCTGCTTCCCCTGCCAGAGCGGCACGCTATAATAACACTCCCACACACACACACACACACACACATACACGCATGCGGCTAAAAACTCACTCATAACCTCAGCACGCCTTACAGCTCAACTGCCCCTAACCAAGAGCTAATCAGCTCCCGCTGCCTGAGGGGACGTCCGGGTGTCAGCGACATGCCCAAACCAATGCCACACGTCTGGCTGCAACTAAAACACACACACACTTATACATAGAAAGAATAAAAACGCTTCTGGTGAATGTCACAGAAACATATACAGGTAACGTTAAAAATAAAAAAACAAAATCATATTTATAAAGAAAATAAAGCATTTTAAGGAACATTAAGATTTTACATTTTTGCATTGTGACTTTTTTATTTTCTGTATTTTAATGCCAGTTAAACATTTCTGGACATTATAACACCAATTAAACATTTTAATGACACTTAAACATTGTCTGGACATTTTACTCTTAATTTTTATTTGTCATTCTCACTATTGACACTATTGACACATCTGACAAACATTTTCTCCTCAAAGTATCATTGTTGTAATATGTCTGGACCTTTTCATTTTGAGTTTTATTTTGTTATTCTCATTATTGTCAATGATAGTTTCTTCAAAATCTCTTTACCGTTAGTGTTACAGTTACACCCCGAAAAACAAGTAAAATATTTAGCATAAAGAAAATTAAGCATATTTTTAAAAAACGTTATTTTATTTTACTTTATTTTGCCATTTTATTTTAATGACACAAACATTTTCCCCTCAAAATCTGTTTACCGTAATGTTTCTGGATATTTTAATTTAGTTTTATTTTGTAATTGTCCTTATTTTTAATTTAAAAAAAAAAAAACAAAAAAAAAAACTAAAATAAGATTTTTTTTTTTATTGCATTGTGACAGTCTCTGGACATTATACTATAGAGTTTTAGTTGTAATTCTCATTAATAGTTTACCCCCAAAACAATAAAACATATTTTGCGTTAAGAAAATTAAGCCTATTTTCAGGAACATTAAGATTTATTTTTTATTTTATTATTTTTATTATTTTTTTTTTTTGTAGTATTGTGAAATTATTTTAATAACAAATAAACAAATTCTTCCTTTTTTATTTGTAATTCTCATTATAGTCAAACAGTGTTACAGTTACACCCCAAAAAACAAGTAAAATATTTAGCATAAAAAATTTAAGCATATTTTAAAGAACATTATTTTTATTTTATTTTATCACCTTATTTTAAGCCTGTTTTCAGGAACATTAAGATGTATTAATTAATTATTTTATATTGTGAAATTATTTTAATAACAAATAAACATTAAGATGTATTCATTTATATTGTGAAATTATCTTAATAACAAATAAACATTAAGATGTATTAATTAATTTATTTATATTGTGAAATTATTTAATAACAAATAAACAAATTCTTCCCTCAAAATATTTTTACTGTAATTTTTTGTTTTATTTTGTAATTCTCATTATAATCAAATACAGTTACACCCCAAAAACAAGCAAAATATTTATCATAAGGAAAATTGAGCATATGTTAAAGAATGTTATTTGTTTTTATGTATTTTTATTCATTTTATGTATTTTTTATTTTTGCATTGTCACTTTATTTTAATGACACTTAAACATTTTCCCCTCAAAATCTCTTTACCGCAATCTGTCTGGCCTTTTTAATTCTGAGTTTTATTTCTTTTAATTCTTTTTCAATAGATTCACCCCCCCAAAACATACAAATAAAAAATTATATTTTGCATAAAGAACATTTTTTAAAAAGCATTTTTAGAAACTTGAAAGCTTATACTCCATTGTGACATTATTATTAGTTTTTATTATTTTCTGTAATTTGTAATGTGTTGTAATACTAGTTTACAACTGCTAGTTTTACTAGTTTAATTTGTAATTTTAATTACTGTCAGTGTTAGTTTTGCCCTCAAACAAAACACATTTTGCAAATCATATTTTTGAGAACATTTTTTTTCACTGTAACAGTATTATAATGCCAATTAAAACATTACTTACCGTAATGTGTTTGGACATTTAACTTTTTACTTTTATTTGTAATTCTCATTATTGCCAGTGAATCTCATTAGATTCTCATTACTGTGATGCAGTCTCAAATGATCGTAAGAAATAAAATGTCCAGATGCATTACGGTAATGAGAACTTTTGGGAGGAGAATGTGCCTGCTTGTCATGGAAAAAATTTCACAATGCGAACAGTCCTAAAAAATACCAAAATATAATTTATATATTTATTTTGTATTTTGAGGTGAAATGTGAATCAGACATGTTTTTGTGTCAGGTTTAGATGCACACACTCACAGAGCAACAGGATTATTATAGTGAATGATTCATCAGTGCATATTATTCCAAAGAATAAAAAAATGTCTTAGATAATGTAAGGCAGGACCTTATTTAATTCATGAGGAACTGATTTGTATAGTTAAAAAGTGTTTTTATATGACACATGGTTAGGAAATTATGGAATTAGAGGCATTGATGCTCACCGAGGCTGCATTTATTCAATCAAAAATACAGTAAAAAGTGTAAAATTGAGAAAGATTATATAATATAATAACTGTTTGTTGTTTGAATATATTGTAAGATATACAGAATGTGGCAAGAAATACGTAATGTAATGTTTGTCAGTAATGTTAGAACAGAGCGATTGAAAACAAAAGTCTTGACTGTCATGTTAGCCTGATGGAACCAAACTTCCTCAGTGAGTGATTTTAAAACATAAGACAGTACCCAGATTTGAAGACTACAATAAGATTTCACTTCTACTGTTGGTAGGCTACATTGATGTGGTTAATGTGATTATTGGTGCATTTACCAGCATTTCCCTTGCGCAAAGAAAATATATTTCCTAATATATGAATAATCAATATATTAAACAACATAACGGTATATTAGACATTATATCGAATAATATATTGTATAAATATATTATAATATATAGAATAATACATAAGGAATTGCCGTTTTTCATATATTGTAAAACGTGACAAATTATTTACTTATCACAATACATGTAATTTTCAGTGGTGTCAGTTGCTTAAAAAAATAACTAATTAATCGTGATTAATCCTACCTGACATTAAAATATTTAATTATACTTTTATATTGCAATAATTTCACATTCATGCTTCAAATTAATGTAGAAACAGCATAAAGAATGTATATATTTTTTAATATTTGTTTTGTTTTATTTGTTAGCTTTTTTCCTTAATATTTAACTATTGAATATAACCATTCAACATTACAGTATAATTAAGAGCCATCACTTTAACATTAGACTTTAAAAAATAACTTCTAATCTAAGTGAACTTGAAACAATCTTCACAACAACCTATTATAATAAATGTCATATAGGCTAGCTACCTGTGCCCTTAAGCAAGAAAATAATAGCCTAAATTTAAAACTACAGAAGTTATTATTTTCCTTGTTTAATTTTGTTCTTTGAATAATAGCAGGTTAAGATGACATTTTGGCTATTGTTACTTTAAAAGCTGCAGCTGCTAAACTTGATGTCTTGAATCTGACACTGCTTTAAATGTGGCCTATAAATAATAAACACTTATGCACAGTTTTAAGGCAGCTTTAATCTCCTTTTTTGTAAATTTGTGTCTTAACTGACAACAAAACTACTACATTGCATACTAGCTGTTTCATTTTTGTTTGAATATGATACAGCTTGTGCTGGCACATTTGTGCGTGCACTTGAAGAGTGCGTGCTACGATCACAGTGTAACGGCTGACAGGACAGGTAAAGATGCTCTGTGCATCTAAATAAATGCATTTCTTCAGCAGTTGTGAGTGGGGTGGCCAAACCTAGCCCCGCCCATGCGTTAATTGCGCTAAATATTTTTAACACGCTAAAATTAAAAATGCAATCGCCTGCATTAACGTGCTAATTTTGACACCACTAGTAATTTTATATTCAGCAATATATTTGATAATATATAGACAAGAGATGGTACTGAATGCGTAAAAATATATTAAACATATATTTACTCATGCAGTATATACACACATACTGTACATGGAAAATAGATTTATAGATAGTCTTATATTTAACAATACAGTTAACAATATTTTAACTATATTGTTAACTATATTTTATTAGGCAATGCATGCTGGGAACTACAAATCTGCTTTAACTCATTCCATGAATGTGTGTATATATGTGTGTACATACATTGAAATTTATATGGGGACATATCTGCAATATATACTCAAAGGATCAAACTATGTCTTCAGTTCTAAATATGTGCATGTATCAATATATAGCCATATATTGTCAATGCATATATTGCTGTATATTTAAAAATATAAGCACTAATTTTCAATATGTGACCCTGGATCACAAAACCAGTCATATGTGTTAATTTTTTTCGAAATTGAGAATTATACATTATCTGAAAGTTGAATAAATAAGCTTTCCATTGATGTCTGGTCTGTTATGATAGGACAATATTTGGCCGAGATACAACTATTTGAAAATCTGGAATCTGAGAGTGCAAAAAAAATAAAAATATTGAGATTGCCTTCAAGGTTGTTCAAATGAAGTTCTTAGCAATGCATATTACTTATCAAAAATTAAGTTATGATATATTTACAGTAGGAAATTTACAACATGATCTTTACTATGATCTTTTTTGGCATAAAAGAAAAATCAATAATTTTGACCCATACATTGTATTTTTGGCTATTGCTACAAATATACCCAAGCGACGTAACACTGGTTTTATGGTCCAGGGTTACATATATGGAAATGTATTATGTAATATATCGCATTATATTTTGTGGTATATTCCCATATATTTTTGTTTCATAAGGGTTACCATACTTTCAAAACAAAAACTAAAAAATATGCAATATGAAAATAATTCAAGAAAAAAGCCTTTTTCCAAAAGGTACATCTTAAAAGGGAGGAGGGAGGAGGGAGGGGGGGTCTTACAACCAGGGTCAGCTTGTATTCAGGTCAATACGGAAATTAATTTCTTCAATGCAAAACTGAATTTTCAGCATCATTACTCCAGTCTTCAGTGTCACATGATCCTTCAGAAATGATTCTAATATGTTGATTTGCTGCTCAAGAAACAAATTGGCATTCAATATTAATATTAATACTTATTCATTTTTAAAATTGTTTTATTATGTATTCAAGAATTGTTAAACACCTCAAACACCTTGAACATTATTTGCTTTCCATTTTTATTTTTTAAAGTTTAGATTAACAACTGTTTCTTCAATCATTACTCACACACACTCACAGAGTAAGTCAGTAAGACACGTTGCCATTTCAGGCTGATTTCTCATGCAGCCCCTCTGGGCTAATTGCGAAGTCTTACTCAGAGCCCCGAACAGCCAATCAGGAGGCTGGAATCCAGGGATGATTTCAGCTGATCTCAGGGAGGAGGAGGATGCAGAGTCTGGGTTCGCATCGTCACCCTGCTGTCCTCCGAGGGGGAAACACAGGGGGGCTGCGCACAAACGTGCAACTCCTGCGCTGCCTGGCAAGCCGCTCGCTGCATGTCAGCCAAACTGGGTCAACACCACCCCTCGCTCACTCTCTCTCTGCCTCTCACACACACACACGCAAAGCATTTCTTGTGGTTTTAGAAATATTTGCCCAGCTACTGCACTTGCCCTTTGGAAAGTGGCTTTTTCTGTCAGACACGTGTGAGAGTAACGGCCTGTTAAAGGTTGATTCAATCACATTTATGAAATGTTAAGTGCTCCCTCTGTCCGCTGGCCAACACGAGAGGGATGGAAAAGAGCTCAGAGTGAATGAATGAATGCATGTGTGTGGATTTGCAGAGTGTCAAACTGTGAGGTTGTGTTTCACAACACCGAATCGCCAATCAGCTGCTTGAGAAGGTGTGATGTCATCGTCACATCCAGATCTGCGAGAGATAAACACGCAAACAATGAACTGCGAACAAACATTCTGTCTCCTCCAAAACGAAAAACTAACACAATGTTAAAATTAATCACACTGAAAAATAAAAAATCTGGTGTAGGAGTTACTTTCTCAGAAATTGCTAGTAAATTTCACACATTATTACAAAGAAATGCTAGTGACATGTTGACTTAAGTGTGAAATTTTAAAGTAGAAAGATTTGCTTATAAAATGTACTCCAACAATCTGTTTTATTTAGTACTTAAAAACAAAAAAAAAAAAACTTTTTTACAGTGCATTTAAGATGAAATACTAAAATATCCAAAAACTAATTTAAAGCAATAAAAAGGTGTCATAAAACCTTGTAAAGCCTGACAAAAAATATTTTTTATAAACAGAAGAGTTTATTAAAACTTAAATATTTTAATATTATGTATGTGTTTAATATATAGTTCCATATTTGATGCATCAGGCTTTTATATAGTATTTTATAGTGAGAATATGGAGGAAAACAGCTCAATTATATTCTCAATTGCTCAAATTAAGCAAAAATATTCAATTTGTTGCTGATGCTGATATGTATATGATCAAAAAGAAAGAATATATTTTGATAGCTCATAGATCAATATACAACAGACTATTTATGCAAATTATATAAATATCAGTTGTCATTCTGTATCTCCAATAATTATGACGATTGAGAGATAAATTAATAAACTTTAATTCGAAAGCCTGATGATCATATTTAATATTCACATTCAACCATGATTTTTCTCCAGTCAAAAGATTTTTCATGTTTTTTAAAGAAGTCTCTTTTGCTCACCAAGCCTGCATTTATTTGATCCAAAGTACAGTTAAAAAAAAAAAAAAAAAAAGTAAAAAAATGAAATATTTTTACTACTTAAAATGACTGTTTTCTATTTTAATATATTTTAAAATGTAATTTATTCCTGTGATCAAATCTACATTTTTAGCATCATTACTTCAGTCTTCAGTGTCACATGATCCTTTAGAAATCATTCTAATATGCTGATTTGCTGTTCAAGAAACAATTATTATTATTATTATTGTCATCATCAATATTTAAAACAGTTGAGTACATTTTTCAGGATTCTTTGATGAACAGAAAGATTCAAAGATAAGCATCTATCTAAAATAATACACTTTTGTAACATTATGCAATATAGCATTTAAAAGCTTGGAGTCAGCATAATTTATTTATTTATTTTTTTGAAGAAATTAGAGAAATTAACATTTTGAATTATCAAGGATGCTTTAAATTGAACAAAAACGTTGATAAAGACAATGTTACTAAAGATTTCTATGTCAGATAAATACTCAAAATAAATACTCAGCTGTTTTCAACATAATAATAACAATAATAAACGTTTTTGAGCAGCAAATCAGAATATTAGAATGATTTCTGAAGGATCATGTGACTGGAGTAATGATGGTAAAATTCAGCTTTGAAATCACAGGAATAAATTAATTTTGAAATATAGTAAAATAGAAAAGTTATTTTAAATAGTAAAAATATTAAATATTTTTCTGTACTTTGTATCAAATAAATGCAGGCTTGGTGAGCAGATAAGACTTAATTAAAAAACATTAAAAATCTTACTGTTCAAAAACTTTTGACTGGTAGTGTATGTCTGGATAGTCAAGTAAACAGTTTGCTTTAGTTCAGTAAGTGTTCATCTTGAAAAATATTACTAACAATATCAGTTATTCGTACATTTACTTTATACAAATCAGATTGCACAGCAAAAAAGACACATGAAGCACAAACTGAAGGTTTATGTTTGTACAGTTACACTAAAGGCAACAGGTATTTCAGTAAAGTTTTGGTCATTCAGAAGCTTTAAAACTTCATGTATCAAAAATGACACAGCATATTGTTAGCAAAGGTGAGAAGGACACAAACTGTGGTGTTTTTGCAACATTACTCACAGCACGAGTCTGTCTGCCGTCCGTTCTCTCTCGGCAGGAAGTGTGAAAGACCTACTTCCTCTCCAGGCAGGAAGCAGCAGCGCAGGTCAGGCTCTGCAGGAGTTTTGCGCTCTGACGTCAGAGTGCTGGCAGCTCGGCAGACGCCCGGCCTGAGCGCACCTGTCTCCCGTTTAAGTAATGGATTCTGCTGATGCTGCCCCTCGCAGCACAATTAGACGTTTCCTCTGGAGACCGGATGCGGCTCGGAGCGCTGGGCCGATAACGATCCGCAAGCTCAGAGCCGGAGATGTCGCAGAACCGCAGTCTGGAGCTCAGCAGGAGATACGCTTACAAACAAGACACGGTGCATGACTGTCACAGGAAAAAACCCTCTCTGATCTGATGCACTCAAGCTTTGAAATTGATACCGGCCTCTTCGCGTGCAGATGCAGTCTACTGTCCACAACATGGACATCTGATTTAGCCTACACAAATTAATAGATTAATTTCCATAATATCATAAGTGATGTGAATGATTTAATTAATCGTGGCCTTTTTGGAAAGGTCCATGGTTTGGAAACACATCCAACATTCATGTCTTACTAGGTTTTATTTTGGCTTCCCAAAAGCGCTATGTGTGCAAATAATAATAGAAAAGTTGACGTTCCAGTGAAACGTGTTGCTCTGACCTAATCAAAAACAGCGGATATTATTACTCTCCGTTGTTGCGCAAAGGCAGGCGTGTGTGTTTCAGAAAGGTCAGTGTTATGCAATATAGCCTCTGCCGCCAGATTTGGACCACAGCATGAAGTCTGGGACAATTTGCTGATTATTTTGACTAGGAAGAGCCTGATTGTCCTGTATAATGGGAGTTTTGCATGCTGTTTAGTCAAGTCAAATGTATTTATATGGTGCTTCGGTTTCAAAGCAGCGTTACAGAATATCATTATGTTAATGTTTGTGATATCTTAATATCTTCATGCCTTATAGTCGCATGTAGTAGATTAGATATAGATTTTACAGATATATATAGATTTGCTATATAGTATATAATGATTTATGTGAGTATACTGTATGTATGCAGATAAAGTTGGACATATCCAACTTTATTCAAAGAGCTTGACAATAATATATACTATGTAGTGTATGTCACCATGTTAGTGTACTGTATGTATGCATGCAAGATATACACTATTAGTCAAAAGTTTAGATATACACTATCAGTCAAAAGCTTTTGAAGAGTATTTTTTAGTTTTTTAAGAAGTCTCTCCTGCTCACCAAGCCTGCATGTCTTTGATACAAAGTACAGCAAAAACAGTAAAATTGTGAAATATTTTTACTATTTTAAATAACGAATGAATGTATTTTAAAATTTAATATATTCCTGTAATTTCAAAGCTAAAGTTTTAGCATCATTACTCCTGTAACATGACCCCCCTTGATTTGCAGCTCAAAAAACATTTATTATTACTATTATGTTAAAAACTACTGAGATTTTTTTTCAGGTCTCTTTGATGAATAGAAAGTTTAGAGGAACAGCATTTATCTAATATATATATATATATATATATATATATATATAATTTTTTTTTTGTTTTGTTATATACACTAAAAATTGTCAGTTTTTTCAAAATATTACTGAATATTTACAAAAAAAAAAAATATTTCAGTGTTTCTCCTTCACACTTTCACATTTAATTTAATGTGTTGTCGTTTCTTTGTAATTTTGAAATTTACTAAGAAATTCTAAAAAATGTTTCCCTATTAATGGTTTTAAAGAAAGCACTGTAAAAAACTATAGATTTCATGATCAGAATTTCTGTGCATCCATAACTGATGATTAGACAATAATCTTGTTTATAATCTGTTGTTTTGAAGTCAAGTATAGTCTTGATGAAATGGAAGTAGAGACATATTTTCTTCCTTTTTGTGATGTACCGCCAATTGTAGCAGATTATTAAGGAAAATAAATGTAGGGTGGGACTTTCTATGGTGTTGATTGGTTGATGCGATGTGGGCGTGGCATTTAAAACTTGCAGGGTGGAGTTTAGGCAAATTATTGGAGATGTCATGCTTATGTCAGAGAAGTCTCTCATTTCACTGGAAGATCAAGTTATGACATTTGATTAAAAAAATTACAAGGTCAAAATGTAAAAACCATGTATGGAAAGTACAATTTTAGGATGTTTGGACAATGTTTGTTAGCATAGGACAGTATTTGTCTGAGATAAAACTATTTGAAAATCTGAAATCTGAGGGTGCAAAAAAAAATCTAAATACTGAGAAAATCACCTTTAAAGTCCAAATGAATTTCTTAGCTATGTATATTACTAATCAAAAATTAAGTTTTGATTATTATATTTACGGTAGGAAATTTACAAAATATCAAAATATACAAAATACAAAATATGGAACATATCCTAATGATTTTAGGCATAAAATACAAATCGGTAAGTTTGACTAATACAATGTATTTTTGGCTATTGCTACAAATATACCTGTGCTACTTAAAAAAGTTATGTGGATCACATATAATCTACACATTTAGAAAACAGATGAATTGTCATTCCATAAAGTATCAATCCATACTTGTTTTTGAATTTCCCAGGTAAAACTTGGTGCAACATCTGGATTCGACTCCCCTTGAAATCACACATACTGGCATGTTTTGATTAAAAACATCTGACCGAATAATAAAGTTCATTGTGATTGTCTTCCTAGCATAAAAAACAAACAAACAAACAAACAAACAAAAAAAAACAGAAATTAAGTATTTTTAAAACATATAAACATCATAAAAACCATAAAAAGTCCATATGACCATATGCTAAATTCCAAGTCTTCTGAAGTCATATAATAGATTTTTGTAAAAAAAAAAAAACAGACAAACAAAATTAAACGAATTATTCAATGACTTCTTTTTCTACATAAAACAGTTTTCATGAGCGGTGATAGATTTTTGGGTGAACTATTCCTTCTGCTTCATATATTATTAACTTCAGTTGTTTTATAGATTTAAAGTAAGAAGCCGAATGATTCACGTGTCACAGGTTTGGAGGTTGTGAACAGACACAGGGAAAGTCACAGGGGTATTACTCAACACACGGAGGGTCAGAACAAAGTGTTGTGTGTCATCCTGGAGAGATGTTTAAGGCTGGAGGGTTTGTGATGTTCCTTCACCCTTCTGCCTGCTAATGTTCATGAGTCATTCTGGTGGAGCAACACTGTTTGAAGCGCACTCACTCACTCACTCACTCACTCACACACACACACACACACACACACACACACACACACACACACACACTTATGCCTCTGCAGTTATAATCCCATCAATTAAAGTCATCATAAATAAAAATGCATTATTACCTTTCTTAATGCATGATCCTGATGCTGTTGCGAACAATTCCAAAAGGCCTATCGCTTTGTTTCAACCACTTGTTTCTGACCACCTGTCTGCTGTGAGATGGGAACTAAGTGCAGCACAGATGCATTTTTGGCTGTTTCCCAAAACCCTGTTCCCTACCACTAAACTAAGCTGGTTGTGGGCCAACAGGCTTGAATGTTTGCAGTTTGAAGGAGGAGGAATATTGGATGCAGTCGAGGCATTTCACTTCTGAATGCGTCCAAACTCTGAGGCGATACAAAATGATGTTTGCTGAAGTTCTTTAAGTCAGCATGAAGTCAAAACTCTGTTTACTTTATTAAAGAAATAGTTCATCCCAAGATGAAAATTTGCTGAGATTTCACTCACCCTCAGGTCTATCCAAAATGTAGCAGAATTTGTTTCTTCATGGGAACAGGTTTGGAGAAAAGTAGCATTGAAGCACTTGCTCACCAATGGATCATCTGCAGTGAATGGGTGCTGTCAGAATGAGAATCCAAACAGCCAATAAAAACATCTCAATAATCCACACCACTCCAGTCCATCGATGTCTTATAAAGTGAGTAAAAGTCTATCATTAAGACATTTTAGCTTTAATCTGTCACTTCAGGCCAAAATACAAGCCCATAATCCATAATAACACTTCATTTAAAATCTGTTGTCCTCTCACATTAAATCCACCAACATATCTGTTTAGAACTGCAGAACTCACTTGTAAATGCTGCTTGATCTATGCATATTTCTCTCCTGATTCAGAATTTGAATGTCTCACTGGATAAAGCAATATTATGGACTTTTTAGCAACAGTTGAAATAATTTTTTTTTCTTACAAACACGCAGCTTTTCTCTTCACAAGATGTTAAGTGATAGACTGGAGTGGTGTTGATTATTATGATGTTTTTAATCAGCTGTTCTGACGGCACCCATTCACTGCAGAGGATCCACTGGTGAAAAAGTGATGTTATACTGCATTTCTCCAAATCTGTCCTGATAAAGTAACTTATCTACATCTCGGATGGCTTGAGAATGAATGCATTTTCATTTTTGGGTGAACTATTCTTTTAACAAACATTAGTGTAACAAAAAAGGTTTTATTTCGTGTTAATTTTAAACAAACTGTTGTTTCAGAAAAGTTGCACGACTTACTGCAGCTTTCTCGCAAATGACCTTGAAGGAGGATTTAGTCATAGGACTGTAATTTGTTGCATTGTGACTGAAAAAAAACACAATTTTAAATGCTTTTTAAAGTAGGGGACACAGGTAATGCGTTTGGTGGGCTTATGTAAAAGCGAAAACTCCAGTAATGAAGCTGTTGTTCAGCCACAGTCAGCAAGAGGCACTTTGAAGTGCTTTAGCCCTTGTTGATAAGAACTCTGCTGGGACCTGGATAAAGCTGACGGCCAAATTCCCTCCGTCACTTGCATGTCTCAAGGTTACCGCTGCAGCACGGGCAAACGCATAAACGTACTCTAAGAAACCGTAAAGCAACCGCTATATTTGCCAAAGCATACAGGGATCTTTCCATAAAGAGAGACTCTCTTTGATCACATGCTTTTTTTTTTCTCAAGAGCTCCTTGTGAACACAATGCGGATAAAATTCAATCATGTGTAACAAAGGCGTCAGTCAAGGATTTAATTGAGATGAAAGCATGCTTTGAATGCTGCGGAAGAGCCGTCGCACAAGTGTCTGGCATCTCGGAAATGATTTTTGGGACGCGCTGACACATTATGCACGCTGCATGCACCACAAACCTTGCGTCACCAAGCTGACGTCATGGCACGCTTACTCAACCGAGTTGCATGCATGGCTCTGAATCAGCACGTTTTGAGCTTCAGCTTCAGTGAACGGAAACAAACAGGACCACAAAGACGTAGTTACTTATTGGTTCTTTATTATGAAGTGAGAAAATGCCCGGTGTCGTTTGTGCTTTACATTGTTCAAATGCTGGGGGGAAAAAACCCAGGGAAAAGAAGTCCAGAAATAAGTTCATTTGATTCTTTACAGCTTGTAGAAATATTCAATTCCAAAGGATTATTTACAAGGCGTCTTGCATTAAACAGTTAGTTCTCCTTGTCCGTAAATACAAAAACAGAGGTTCGACTAATACAAGGCCTGTCTACCTGAATTGCTAAGGTTTGTGCTACTATTTTTGTTTTTTGTTTTTTCTCGTCTTCAAAAATGTTCTCAAAGAAGTGCTTTTCAAAGATCAATCTGCGGTGTCCAGCTGTCCATGTTGCAGTAGGATCTCCTACAACAGCGTTTCCAGGTTTAGCGCCATTCACATCCGCAGATTTGGAGCAAATGATCCGGATCGCGCGCAAAGCTGTCCGTTCAGCAGCGCACGCGCCTACGTTCTAAAACTACGTTATTAAATAAGAGGCAGGCAGTGCATAACCACTTACAAAAGGACCCTATATCCCTTCCCCTCCCCGTCCCGTGGAAGTATCCGCTAATACTACTCTGGCATTTCCCTGATATTTAACTTCTGAACGACTACTGATAGTATTGGATAAAATCGTGATTAAAAATGCTATAGTTATTACTCGTTTTAGCTTTTAAAAATACCATGCATTATTGCTCTATTCTTCATCATGACTCCCGAGAAATATTGCCCACGGATGCTATCTAGGTTTTGGCAAAAAATCCAAAGCTTCATAAAATTGGCATAGATTTCATTAGTAGTAGTGTTTGTTTGTTTTTTTGTCTTCTTTTTCTGCTTTTTTTGCATGCAACGAATTTATAAAGTGGCAACCAAAAATAAGAGATTCAGAAAGTGGCAAATGCTTTGGCATATTGATGACGAAGGCTTGGCAACTGAACGACAAATTAAAGTGCAAATGAACAGTTTGTAGGAAATAAATATATAAATACATAAATAAGTTAATGAATAAATAGTTTTACCTCAATGCTGAACACTTTTGTGGCCACTGGCAGCAGTACAATATTATCCAATACTTAGAAAAGGTTTGACCTTTCGAGAGAAACAAAGACATTTTCAATGTCCTCTGAGTTTTGGCAAAAACGAGTGAAATTTCAGGCTCTGAATACGTGAACAGCGGGAGAAAGAGTACACTTAGAAAAGAAAAGTTAAGGTACATGCGATTAATCCTCCGACGTCGTCGCCGTCGTTGTGCTGTCAACCGCTCACGCTTCCATCGGGCTCAAAGGAGCGAACGCTCCCTTGAAGCAGGCCGACTCGTAGTGCTTGTTCAGGTAGGACTTTAGAGCAAAGGTCTTGTTGCATCTCTTGCACTTGTAGTGCTTAAAGGCCGAGTGTGTCTGCATATGGGCGCGCAGGTTCGAGCGGTCGGCGAACGCCTTCCCGCAGTGCGCGCATCCGAAGGGCTTCTCGCCCGTGTGCGAGCGCATGTGTCCCTGTAAAAGCCAAGGCCTGCTGAAGGCCTTCCCGCATATGTCACACTTGTGCTTGAGGTCGTGGGTCAACAAATGCATGGCCATGGCCGGCATGGAGACGTAAACCTTCCCGCAGGTGGGACACTTCTTGGCCATTTTGCTGTCCATGCTGCGGTGCGTCTGCTTGTGTCTGCTCAAGTTGGAAGACGTGGCGTATGTCTTTCCGCACTCGTTGCACGTGTGCCGCTGAAGGGTCCTGGGGCTGCTGATGGCTTTTCTCCTAGACCTCCCGTCCGTGATGAAGAAGGCGTCCACCGTGTAGCCCTCGCTGACCGCGTTGTCTCCGTTGATGTAGCCCGAGGAGATCTCCGACTGCGGGCTGTCGGGCTGGTCCGAATCTGGGGCTCCGTAATCGCTGTAGATGGGACTGGGCGAGGGCACTTTGATGCCGCTGTCGCTCTCGCCATCGTAGGGTGCCGGGGTCATGTAGTCGCTGATGTAGCCTGTTGAGAATGAAGGCGATGCAACAGTTCCTGTTACTTCAGCTCGTTTAGGTGAACCCAGACGCAACACTTTTTCTACATGAACCCGCACGTCCGTGCACACACACACGCAAATCAATAGCGCTCCATTTCAATTAGCGTGGCAACCCATTTAAACACAATGGCGAGGAGAATGATATCGCTTCGCTTATAATTGCATTTGCAGTCTTGGTAGAAACTGAGCAGAATTAGGTCGATGTGTACCGAATGCACAAAAGATATTGCTCTGTAACCCCCAGATGCATGCATGAATATTCCATAAACGTCTGCTTATGCAAGTGTATGCAAAGCGCAGGTTATGTAGAGCGTGAATAATAACGTGAAACATGATCAAGCGTTCCCTTAATAGACTGCGTGGCGTTGGTAATTCACGTTTTGATAACTCTCGCTATAAATGATAAGTACTTGTTGCTAGCGCTGCGTTTTGTAAAATAAAAATGCGAGCTGAATGCGTACTTGAAAGAGCGCAACACCTGAAAATGTGCCGACTCGACAAAAACTGATGCGCCTCGCGGTGTTGAATGCAATGTGACCGTGGGTCAACTACGCGAGGTTGTGATTATAAACCGTCAAACGTCCACTTACATGCACATGCCCTTGCGCAAACATGATATGGATGTCAAATAAATGTGATTACCTTTCTCGTGAAAGCGCAGGCTGAGGTCTGCCCTGGATCTGCCATAGGAGCTCTCCAGATCAGCGGATGAGAAATCATCAAGCTTAACCTTTTTGACCAGGAAAGACCTTGGCATGTTTTACGTTGAAGGGGAAAAACACTCGTCCGCCGGTCGAATCGCTCGCTTTCCTCATGCAACGCTGGGGCAAAACGCGTTTTTTTTTTCCAATAGCGTTCCTCTTGGTAATGACGAGATTCGGATGCCAGCGCAGGGTTACGGCAGACCCTCAAACCCCTGAATGCGCTTGTGTTGATGCAGCGCGACGCCGCGATGCTCTCGGCAGAAATGCAACTTCAGCACTGGACAGCTCCCGTTCGGCGGCGCGCGTTCAGCACTGGACAGCTCCGCTGCGCTCTCTCTCTCTCCTTCTCTCTTTTTCCGGTCTCTTTAGTTCCGCTGGGACCCTTCACGACGATCGTATCTTCCAGGTGAGGGCTTTAAGTTTAAACTAACTAGTCCTCTAGTTTCCGAGATGCTTTTCTACCCCTAAAGACACAGAAAGGACAGTGAAACAGCTGAGTCTGCGTCAGCCTGTTCGCTCTCCTCTCTCCTGCTTTATCTCCCAGCTGTTCCGTCTGAAGGCGTCGGGCTTTCTGAAGTCTGTTGATCAGCTGTTGGGATTTATATGGCTGCGATCAGGTGGGAAATGAAGATGGAAGTACTTAATTTAATCCATAAAAAATCTCCCGGGACCAACATTGAACTGGATGGCTTAATGACGCTGTGAGACGTGCACGCCTTCGCCAGATTTTTCTCGAAGCCTGAAATAAGACAGAGGGGTTTATTTATATCACACTTTCGTTCGGTTTTCATCAAAGAAACGTTTTTAGAAATTGATGCAGTTTTATACGATCACTTAAATTTAACCTCCTTTCTAGAAAACAAATAATAGGGCTAAATTATTTAGGCTATAAATATAAATAAATACAAAATAACCTTGCATGCAAATATTCGTAATCAGTTAATCATTTTAAAAGGAAAATTGTGTTGTTTTGCACTTCATTTACAACATTCCTACGTTACAAAATCCGCCCTCCCGCTCTGCGTTTTCGCGCGCTGGTTTTGCCGCGAACCACAAAATCAACTACTGGCTGTGGCCTCAGGCTTTCAGGTCATTCTTTTACATCACGGTCTATAAACCAATGGCTTTCTTTTCATGCAAATCACACGAATTGGGTACCAGAAGGTCCGTTTCCTCAATGATTCCAGTAGGAGCCATATGTCCGCAATTAACGCGGATCCTGGAGCTGTAGTACACACTGTTGTCTGACATCGTGTTCTCATTGTTCACTCCTTCAATGGGACGAATAAGGACGTCCCGCAGTAGGATTGTCGTTTCACAAACATTCAGACCCGGAGAGAAAGCGTTATAGTGATAGATGCTGCTTTGCACTCGTGTCTGTGGAGACTAGAGGGTCATTATACATTGTTCATTTTCTCATTTAGGGCACGCAAGCCTTTCGCCCACCATGATGCACTGCGTGCACGCGTTGCAATTTCACTGCAGTCCTCCAGTTGAATGGATATGCAAAGCAGTTAAAAATAATAAAATAAAATAAAATAAAATAATGTAATTGCGCCTTTTTGAGAAAAAAAAAAAATTCTGTAGCAGAAAAAAGAAAAAAAAAATGGATCAGAAGATATAAAAAATTCAGAATTCTGAGAAAAGAGGCACAATTCTGAGTTTATATCTCATGAAAAAAAATTGATAACCTGTGGATGCAATTTTAAGAAAATATAGGAATAAAAGACAAAATACAGTCGACTCTATCCATTAAATCATTAAAATGTGTATATTAGTTAATAAAGCAGGCCCAAAATAGTCGTCTTCATGAAAAATGGGGGATATTTTACACATATGTAAATGAGGGACAAAAATGGCTTTCGTTTCATAGAATGACCCTTCGGTTGATTCCACATTAATGTGCATGCATGTGTGTAACAGTATCACCAGCACGCAGTGAGTATGTAGGACACTGTTGCACAGCAGTTGACATTCCCAAGCGCGCGGAGAGGACGGCAGCGGCAGCAGCCCACGGCGACCTGACGTGTTTATGGGGGGAGAAGGACGTTTGCGCACGGAGGCTTCTCGGGAAGTGCTGACATCAGCTGGAAAAACACAGGCGAAAATATTGAAGTGCGCCTCATTTGCATAATAATAGTCTACGGTGTGTTGAGACACACCGAACAAACGTCTCGTCGGAGTTGAAATCAAAAGAACTTCATTGACATTTAATTCTCACGTCCGCCGTTTTCAATGAGACCGATTCAAATCAGTACACAAGGCACTTCAGGAGCAGCTTGTAAAGGACACGTGGAAGGTCAAAGTGAGGATATTGTAGAAACGCACTATTTGCTTCTCTACTTTAATCCTGAAACGTCCAGTTTTTTGCTGTATCCACAAGAAGTGTCTTTTCATTTGATGTAAATGTCTTTGATCATGTGACCTACCTGTAATTGCACACATTTAGCTTAGCTAAATATAAAGGGTGTTTAGGTCACTGTACATATGTGGCTCAAAAATATTTTTCATTTCTTCACTTTCTATGCAAAGTTTAATATGTATATGAGCATATGTTTATGTTCGGATTTAGATTTAGTGAGAAAAAGGCAAGCTGTCATTTAAAAGTCAACTCTGACCCTAAAAGAAAATGTCTCAAATGATCAGAAAAATGTTTTAGTATATGAATCTTTTTTTGTCTAATTGAGCACATACTGGTCTGTGCATACCCATGCATGAGAACACAGCTATTATTAAATTGTATTTTTATTGACAAAACACTGTTTTTATGCATATAATTGCATTATTATGGAAGCATGTTTCCACCACAGGATGAAAAAAACAATAAAATATGTAATTCTGAGTTTACATCTCACAAGTGAGTTTATATATTGCAATTTTGAGGAAAAAAGTTGTTGCAATATCTTGCAATCTGTAGAAAAAAAAAAATTCTAAGTTTGTATCTTGCAAATATGAAAATATCTCTCAATTCTTCTAATATTGGGTTTACATCACAAAACTGGGTTTACATCTTATAATTCAGAGTTTATAAAACTGGGTTTATATCTCACACTTCTGAGTTTACATCTTATGATACTGAGTTTATATCTCTCAATTCTGGGTTTATATCTCACAAAACTGGGTTTATATCTCAATTCTGAGTTTCTGTCTCAATTCTGAGTTTATATCTCAATTCTAAAAAAGAGTCGCAATTCTGAGTTTATAACTCATAAAACTGGGTTTATATCTCAATTCTGAGTTTTTGTCTCAATTCTGAGTTTATATCTCAATTCTAAAAAAGAGTCGCAATTCTGAGTTTATAACTCATAAAACTGTGTTTTCTGTCTCACATTTCTACAAAAAAATTGCAATTCTAAGTTTATATACCAGAAAACTTGGTTTATATTTCACAATTCTGAATTCATATGTCACAATTCTACAGAAGAGTCACAATTCTGAGTTTGTCTCATAATTCTGAGTTTATGTCTCACAATTTTACAAAAAAATGGCAATTCTGAGTTTATATCTCACAAAACTTGGTTTATATTTCACAATTTTGAGTTTGTCTCATAATTCTGTTTATGTCTCACAATTCTAAGTTTATGTCTCAGAATACTACAAAAAGTTTATCACACAAAATTTGGTTTATATTTCACGATTCTGAGTCTTAGAATTGACTTATTTGTAGAATTGTAAGTTGATATCTCACAAAACTGGGTTTATATCTCACAATTCTGAGTTTATGTCTCATAATTCTGAGTTTGTCTCAGAATTCTGAGTTTGTCTCACAATTCTGAGTTTGTCTCACAATTCTGAGTTTGTCTTACAATTCTACAAAAGAGTCAGTTCTAAGTTTATATCTCACAAAACTGGGTTTATGTCTCAATTCTGAGTTTATATCTCAATTCTAAAAAAAGTCACAATTCTGAGTTTATATCTCATAAAACTGTTTTCTGTGTCACATTTCTACAAAAAAGTTGCAATTCTGAGTTATATACCAGAAAACTTGGTTTATATTTCACAATTCCGAATTCATATCTCACAATTCTAACGAAAAGTTTATATCTCACAATTCTGAGTTTATGTCTCTCAATTCTGAGTTTATGTCTCACAATTCTACAAAAAGTTGGGATTCTGAGTTTATATCTCATAACTGAGAGTTTATATATTGCAATTCAGAGAAAAAAAAGGGGCAATTCTAAAATATAAACATAGAATTGTGAGATACAAACTCAGATTTGCAAGGGAAAAAAAAGGATTTGTGAAATGAAATGTTGCAATTACATTATTTATGTTTTAATCCTGTGGGGGAAAGCAGATCTGACCATCTGTTTTGCACACTTAAATGGACTGATCACTTCCAAAAAAAATAGTTACTCACTCATGTTGTTTTAAACCTGTATGACTTTATTTCAAACAATATTAAACCACTGACTTTTACTGCACACTGACATTTTTCAAAAGACCTGTTTGTGTTGCACAGGAAAAAAGTCATGCAGTTTCAGAATGGGATGAGTAAATGATAACACAGATTATTTTTGGTTGAACTATCACTTTAAGAGCTCTAGACTGTAAAATTGTTTTGCCAGATATCTGAAATTAATTTAACTAGTTGTCCTCAAGTCAAAAATATGATTTAATGGGACCGAATCAACCTGACAGTGTCATTTTCAGAGGTCCAATCAGGTAGAAATGGCTCTTTAAGGTCACACCTGCACTTTTCCCACTGTTTCCAGAGAAAGAGAACATCAGATGGATGGATGGAGCCATCATATACCGCTGAAAAGCTGACAAAAGAAAAAAATAAGGTTAAACTCACAGCTTCAGACGATACAGGAAAATGTCACAATCTATTTCCACAGTCATGCGTTCATACAATCACAAGTTATTGCACCATCTATCTCTCTTACCAAAGCATACGTGCGCGCGCACACACGCTCCTGCAGAGCGCCGCTCTTGTTCTCATGAGGGTGTGTCAACTGAGACCTGATGCCCCTTTGCATCTGCCACGGCCGGCCGGTGACATTGATGGGCAGATTCAGGCTTAGCAGCTGCCCTTCTCTCTGTCGCTCGCTCTGATTACAGGATCATATAGAAAATCTGCATTAAAAGGATGAACGCATGCAGCATTGTGCTTATTTAGACAAGCTGTTCAGCAAAATCTGCATTCAGTGATAGACAGAACAACAGATAGACAGATAGAATTGGAAGAATAAACATTATAAATAATAGTAAACACAATGTGAACAGTGTTTCACTATGTAAAATAAAGGAAAGACATGCAATAATCACATTAAGTCGATTACAAAGGAAAAGAAATGCTGTAATGCCTGGAGCTGTATCCTGCGACACTTTAACACAGGAAAAATGATTTTGGTTTCCCAGTTTCAGGGAACATTGGGATTTATTTGGGGTTATGAGAAACTCAAAGATGGTGTGTATTGCACTGAACTCACAATAAGCCCATTACATGAATGTTATTGGTACAGTAATTGTCTGCTGAAAAAAAAAAAAATACAATGTGCACTGTTCTTGTGAAAGAATATCCGAGAGCTGTGCAAAAAAAAAGAAATGCTTAGACATCAATATTTTAGCTTTATTTTAGGGTAATTCAAGCCAAATTCAGACATAGTGGTGTTATTACCGAGCAAACATCTTATGAATAAAGTACAATTGTGTCATAAAAGTTTGCTTATGGCTTTGGCGCTGTGGAGAATAGCAGGCTCTACAACAGCTCCTGGTATATCCGGAAGAACATAGCGTCTGGGAAGTTGCTTTGTCAGCGAGCTGACACATTGAAGTGATCGGAAGGATCATCAAAAGTTATAAAGAGCTCAGAAGAGTTTTTGTCTTTTGAATAGAATGCACCTCTTCTGATTCATTCTGCTGAATGCAGCAATTTCTTTGGTGAATCAATGCAGGCGAAACAAAACAAATCAAGTCAAGTTTAGTGTCCCTCCTTTATGGATGCCCATTTCCAACACATAAAAAGCCATGTGAGATTAAAAAGTAATAATTATGAGATAAATGGTCACAACTGTCATAAAAAGTCTCTTTTTTTCTCATAATCAATTTTTCTCATAAATAATTTTTATTTTTATCTAATAATTATGACATACTTATTCATAATTGTGAGAAGTCAAAATGAAAAGTTTACATTTTTGTGATAATTGACTTACTTTATAATTTCAAATTTCGTCTCATAATTTTAACATTTTATCTCAAATTATGACTCATAATTGATAAATTAAATTAAAATAGTCAAAATTATTACATGCTAAATCATAATTATGACTTCTCATCATTTAACTTTATCTCAGAATTTTGACCTATTATCTCATAATTACAACTTTTTGTCTCATAATTTTGACCTTTTATCTCATAATTGTTATTATAATAACATATATGCCAAGTCATAATTATGAGATAAGTCTAAACTGACAACTTTTAATTGTCATAATTATGCCTTCTCATCATTTAACTTTTCTCAGAATTTTGACCTTTTATCTCGTAATTATGACAAAAGTAGAAGCTATGACAGTCATAATTGAGATACATAATTCTCATAATTTTGAGATAAATGTCTGAATTATGACAGTTCAATTTTGTCATAATTATCTAATAATTTTAACTTTGCCTAATAATTTTGACCTTTTATCTCATAATTATGACATAAAATTAAAAGTTATGAGTGTCATAATTATGAAATACAAAATTAAAATTAACAGTCAAAACTGACATAATTCTAAGATAAAAGTTTGAATTATCTCATAATTTTACCTTACCTTTTAATTTTGACCTTTTATCTCAATATCATGAAATAAGAGTAAAATATATACAAGTAGAAATTATGAGTCATAATTATGATACAAAATAAAAAACAGCCAAAATTATGACATACTAAGTTATAATTATGAGATAAAAGATACAATTATGACTCATCTTATAATTTCATCTTTCTCGTAATTTTGAACTTTTATCTCATATATTATTCCAAAAAGCTTATATTTTGTAAATTATTTCTTGTCTCCTAATTTCAATTGTCTCATCATTTTTAACTTCTCAATTATTATTTCAAAAAGCTTATATTTTGTCAATTATGACTTGTCTCATAATTTCAACTCTCATAATTTTGAACTTTTATCTCATATTATTCCAAAAACCTTATATTTTGTAAATTGACTTGTATCATAACTTCAGCTCTTTTATCTTATAATTATGACATAAAATCACAAGTTATGACATCATTATGAGATACAAAATTAAAATGAACATAGTCAAAATTGGCATACTAAGTCATAATTAAGATAAAAGTCTAAATTATTACAAAAGCTTATATTTTGTCAAATTATGACTATAATTTAAACTCTCATAATTTTACTGTTATCTCATATGACCATCATAATTATGAGATTATAAAATTAAAATGAACAGTCAAAATGTACAATTTAAATCACAATTTTGAGCTAAAAGTCTGAATCATGACACATTTTTTTATTATGACTTATCTCATGATTTTGACCTTTTTATCCTTTACAATTGTGACATAAAAAATGAGATTCAAAATCAAAAAGATAAAAAGCTAATTTCTGTCAACTCACAACTCATAATTTCATATCTCATGATTATAACTGTCAAAGTTATCTCAATTATGACTTAATATGTTATAATTATGACATTTTATCTCATAATAATACCTTAGTATGTAAATTATGACCATCTCATAATTGAATTTTTATCTAATAATTATGGCAACTGTTATATTAAACAAAAGGTCCAGAATTTTTTGATTGAATCATTATTTGTTTGTGGCAATAGCCATGGCATGTGTAGCGATGGGAACAAACCCCTAACAAGAAGTATAACACTTCAGTCTAAAACTTGTCCTATTGAAATAAATTCTAAGTCATCAGATTTGACAATGCAATGCATTAAATCAAGCTTTTGCAGTATAACGTAAGGAAAGGAAAACAGGTGCTGTATGTGTAGAAGCAGGTTTAAATTGCCCACAGGCCTTTCATTTCCACTCTTACTCCTAATGGAGAGTTTAAACCTTAATCTCACAGGAGCGTAGCCCCTTCATCCAACGCTTCAGTGCTCATGAAGATAGGGAACCCTCTGTGGAGGACCTTTTGACCTGTACCCTCCTGACCCTCTACGCTCCAGTGGTCATTATAGGGGAGGGGACAGCGGCCACTCTCTCTTTCCCAGCATGCTCTGACAAGCGCATGCATACGCTCACACATGGGGCTTCTCTTGAGAAAATCAGCTATCAGTCTAATCTGTGCAGCTCAGGAGGCTTGAGAGACATTAATCTTATTTGTCATAACCGGTCTCCGGGGAACAGACCCCACCGGCCCGACCCACGGCCCAACTGGAGGGGAAAGGGGGGCGCGCCCCGGGAAACCCCATATCGCACCCGTGCAGTCCCTGAAGCTAATTAGATGTGAGAGTTAAAGAAACTACGAGGGGGGACAAAGGCGACATTATGTAGATTCCCGTTTCGTTTTGGTCCTTCTGAGAGCTAACGGAGAAGATTAAAAAAACGGGAGCGTGCGGAGAGGCTGATAAACCTGCTTCGGCTCAGGAGCTTCAGACGGGCGTGGATATGTTTGTGTTATTTTGGTCAGTTCCAAACATGCTGATTCGACAGTTTCTAAAACCTTAAACATTAAAGTAATCTAATGCAGAAGCTCTCAAGTGGTAGGTCACGACCCAAAAATGAGTCACAGGTCCATATTGAAGTGTATAGTGCATAGTTAGACTAGCAAAATATCTTTCTTTTAATGAAATGAGAGCTTTTGTTGCTAATATCAACTGGTTGTCCAAACTGTGTGCAAATTCATCTGTTACTAGCAGAAACTAGTCAAATTGGATGCATGCCCTCATCTTCAAGAATCATGAACAAACTTCACAATTCAGATTCATTTGCAGCTCAATTGCATTCCTGCAGCAAAAACAGTGGGGCATAGGGTGAGCAACACTAGGGTCATGGGTTTGATTCCTATTAAATGCAAGAACTGACACAAACGTATATACATTGAATGCAATGTAAGTCACTTCAGATGAAAGCGTCTGCCAAATGCAAAACTGTAAATGAGGATAAACATGGTTTTGTGCTGTAAAATAATGGCTGCTGGTGGCGCACACAACAGTTTAAGTAAAACATAATAATAATTTTGCCTTTTATCTCATAATTACGACTTCTTATCTCATAACTTCATGCTTTTATCTAATAATTATACCTTAGTATGTCATAATTCTGATTGTTTTGTCATAAATGAACAAACCCTTAACTCTAATTTGTCTACTTTTCTGTGATAAACAATTAGGTTCCAACTAAAACAATCTTGTTCCTGAAGCAAAACCAACTGAAAAGCAAAAGTTTGAAATGGTAAGACGATTGTCATATTTTTTTTTTCTTTTCTTTTATAATTATGACTTGGTGTGTCATAAGTTTTACTTTTTTTTTTTTTTTTTCCTCATAGTGGCTTTTTTGTGTCATAATTATGACTTATTTGCCTTTTTATGTCATAATTATGACCTCTTCTGTCATATTTATGACTTATCTATAATTATGTCATAATTTTGACCTCTAATAAGTGCTTTGATTATAATTATGACTTATTTGACTTAGTATATAAGTATAACTTATCACATATTTACGACTTATCTCATTATTTGTATCTTAATTTTGACTTCTATCTCATAATTTTGACTTATTTGACTTAGTATGTCATAATTATGACTTCTTATCTCATAATTATGACTTATCTCATCATGATGTCATAATTTTGACTTTTATCTCATAATTACATGCTAAGTCAAAAAAGTCATAATTATGACACAAAAAGCCATTACGACTCAAGTCATAATTATGAAATAAAAGTCAAAATCTTATCTCATAATTTCATTCTCATCATGTTTTTTTGTGTCATTATTATGACTTATTTGATTTAGTATGTCATATTTTTTACTTTTTTTACATATGTTTTTTTATTATTATTTAAAGCTTTTATCTATTAATTATGACTATGTCATTGAACAAACCCTTAACTCCAAGCAAACAATAAATATTGAAGAAATCTTTAAAGCAAATAATAGTTGTTTCGGTGTTTAATTTTAAGGACATTTTTGTTTACTTGTGTACTGTGACGATTTTTATAATTTTGACTTTTATCTCATGACTTGGTGTGTCATTATTTTTACTTTTTTATCTCAGAATGGCTTTTTGTGTCATAATTATGACTCATTTGACTTAGTATCTCATAATTATGACATCTTATCTCATAATTATGTCTTAGTATGTCATAATGCCGAGTGTTTTGCAGTCTTTAAAGCAAATAATAAAGACATTTCAGTGTTTGATTTTAAGGACATTTTTGTTTACTTTTCTGTGGCAACCAACACAGATAACAAAATATTCATAATTTTGACTTATATATCATTACAGCTTTTTGTGTCATAATTATGACTTCTTATCTATAATTATGTCATCATTTTGATGACATCAACTTATGGCATAATTTTGACCTCTAATAAGGGCTTTTTGTGTCATAATTATGACTTATTTGAGTTAGTATGTCATAGGTATAACTTTAACTATAATCTCAGAATTACGACTTATTATTTGTAGCTTAATTTTGACTCTTATCTCATAATTATGACTTATTTGACTTAGCATGTCATAATTGAGTTACGTCTCATAATCATGATTTATCTCATAATTACAGCTTGATATATCCTAATTTTTACTTTTTATTTCATAATGGGTTTTTGTCATAATTCTGACTTTAACTTACTTTAACTTTAACTTAGTATGTCATAATTATGAGTTACATCTCATAATTATGACTTATAATTACGACTTCTTATCTCATAACTTTAAGCTTTTATCTAATAAATATGACTTAGTACATCATAATTCCGACTGTTTTGTCATAATTGAACAAACCCTTAACTCTAAGCAAACCATAAATATCGAAGAAACCTTTAAAGCAAATAACAAAGACGTTTCAGTGTTTGATTTTAAGGACATTTTTGTTTACTATTCTGTAACACAAACAACAAATTTTTTATAATTTTGACGATATGTCATAATTGTAACTTTTTATCTCATAATGGCTTTTTGTGTCATACTTATTTGACTTAGTATGTCATAATTGAGTTACATCTCGTAATTATAATTTATCTCATAATTACAACTTGATATATCCCAATTTTTACTTTTTATTTCATAATGGGTTTTTGTGTCATAATTATGACATATTTAACTTAGTATGTCATAATTATGAGTTACATCTCATAATTACGACTTCTTATCCAAAAGCTTTTTTCTAATAAATATGACTTAGTACGTCATAATTTCGACTGTTTTATCATAATTGAACAAAACCTTAACTCTAAGCAAACCATAAATATTGAAGAAACCTTTAAAGCAAATAACAAAGACGTTTCAGTGTTTGATTTTAAGGACATTTTTGTTTACTTTTCTGTGGCAACCAAATTTTCATAATTTTGACTTTTATCTCATAATTATGACTTGATGTGTCATAATTTTGACTTTTTATCTCATAATGGCTTTTGTGTCAATTATTACTTATTTGACTTAGTATGTCATAATTATGAGTTACGTCTCGCAATTATGATTTATCTCATAATTACAACTTGATATATCCTAATTTTGACTTTTTATCTCAAAATGGGTTTTTGTGTCATAATTATGTCTTATTTGACTTGGCATCTCATAATTATGACTTATCTCAGCTTTTAAATGTGACTTAGTATGTCATAATTCCGACTGTTTTGTCATAATTGAACAAACCCTTAACTCTAAGCAAACCATAAATATTAGATATTAGGCGACAAAATGTTCATAATTTTGACTTTTTATCTCATAATGGCTTTTTGTATCAATTATTACCTATTTCACTTAGCATGTCATAATTATGACTTCTTATCTCATAATTATGTCATAATCGTAACTGTTTTGCCATTTTTAAAGCATATCTTTAAAGCAAATAATACAATTCAGTGTTTGATTTAGGACATATTTGTTTGCTTTTCTGTCATAAACAATTGGGTTCCAACTAAAACAGTCTTGTTCCTCAAGCGAAACCAAAAGCACTGACCTAATAAACGTTACAGAACTAAAACCAGTATGAAATGGTCCGAAATCAACATTACTCAGTGTGGCGCACACAGCAGTTGAAGACAACCAACAGTGGCAGCCGACAATTTGAGCCGAACGTGGCCGGAGGCTGAGGACAGTTAAGACCTCTTCTGTTCCGTGACCTTTAATTGGGACAATGCCGCGTCCACGGTTCTCTTTGTCTTTTGGCCTGCGGAGGCATCATTAAGGCGGTGTGTGGGCGCAGAACTGAAGCCAGCACTGTCATTGTCATTAGCGGAGTCCGGCGAAAGATGTGTGAAGACATCCAGGCCACTGCGTTCAATGAAGAACAAATAAAGAGAGCAGGACAAAGGAAGGCCAACTGGTAAATTGAGGGTACACATGTGGAGCGGGGAACTCTAACCTGTTTTACATAGAGCCGATCAACAGGGGAATAGAGCGGATTAGCATTTTTATTGCGCAGCGAAAAGCCCCAGCATCCTGGTGCGCGCCGGCCCCCTCCCTCCCTCCGTCGTGTCACCTGTCCCATGCCTCCGAGGCTCTGGGATGGCGACGCGCCCCTGGCTTTCGCTCAAATGCACGCTGTTTGTGTGTGCACCTGTGCAGCCGCTTGTGTAAACGTGAGCACGTGTGGTATGCGTGCAAATCATGCATGTGTATGAGACATGGGTGATTTGTGAATAACATAAATTAAATCTATCTTCCCAGAGGAAATTTATTTTGCTCTTTTGTAGCTCAGGAGGTTTCCTTTAAGTAATGACGTCTCAGATGGGTCTCCTTCTGAGAAATAAAAATGGAAACAAGTGAGTCAATTGTTGAGTACAGAGCAATCTAATTCTAATTCGGATAAAATTAATGTGAAATTTGCAAGTTCATAATGCAAGTATTTTTTTAAACATTTTACATTAATATTTAGGGAGCTCATACAGTATGAAAGAATACTGACATCAGATATCTGATAATATCACAGTTGTTTCTCCTAAAAAGCAATGAGATTAAAAGGAGAATTTTGCTGAAGTCTTGTTTCTCAGATTTCTCCTGAGAAAAAAACAAAAAACAGTTCATGTCATATATGTCTCATCTTGAGTTTCAGAAGAGATCTTAATGTCTCATACTGTCCCAAGACATCAAAGTCTGCAATAAGAGATGTCAATATAAACTTAAATGTTTCTCATTAAATTATCTGAGCTGCTCTCTACATTCATTTTATATCTCTATGATCATACTGTACATATTTATTTGTGTGTCTTTTTATTTCTTGAAGGAATTTAAGGAGAAACAAATAAGACAGAGCCGATAGTTGAATGAATCATGAATGAAAAATCTGAACTGTGAAAAAGCAACCTCTGAGTAATAAAAGTTTTATCTGCTGGCATGTAAATATTTACTGCTCAGTCTGGTCATATTACATAAAGATGCATTTTTGGCGGTTTAAGCATTTGGGAGATGCTTTTTTCGAAGTAACTTACAGTGCATTATCAGTTCTTGCATTCCCTGTGAGTCGAACCCACGACTCTAGTGTTATTAATGCCTTGCTCTATTACTGTTTGACCTACAGGAAGCTTTTGAAATAAGTGAATGATGTTATTTTCTGTAGCCTATATTATCAGACATACAATGGCTTTCTCTTAACACCAATAAATTAAATATGATCTTATAACCCATTGATTTAATCAAAGTTTGCTCACAATCCTGGTGAGACAATCTCTGTCCCATATCAGCTTCCAAACCAAAACTGACCAGGACCCACAATCAACATCATCTCTTTTGAGTCTGTTTTAGCTTTCAGTGTTTTGGGAATATTTTAGTTAATCGTATTGGGAGTTCTCGGTTATGTTTCCATTAAGTATCAGCTTTATATCAGATGGCTGATATGCACTATAATGCTCTTAGAATTCCTTAGCAGACATAAAAATAAACAATTTGTTGTCCTGATGGCCAGTCAACGCTTTTATTTACAGTACTAAGCATTTACCAAGCTAATTTCACACCGTCCAACAAACATTTACAGTTAAATCATTGTCTGATGAGAGGCAACATTACCTAAAAATAAGTTATCCATTGAAAATATTTCAGTAATCACGTAGTGTGTTTGTATTTTCTGCCGTCTGTTTATGTGGAATCACAACTAAACGCTAAACCATTCTCTGATTAAGGGATGTTACAGTATACTAACCTGCAGAACATATCCCTTGAAAATATTTCAGCAATCACGTCGTGTGTTTGTACTTTCCGCCTTTGATCTCAAATGAAAACACTATTTGTAATCGGTTCTTTTCAATGAATCAGTCAAACGGTTTCGCGAAACGATTCACGATTCACGATTCATTCTGAATCCTTCGAACATTTGCGAGAGACTTTAGTAGTTAATGGAAGTGGACGAGAGCGAATCATTTGTTCATAGTTCATTCACTAACGAATTGAATCGTTTGAAGTGTTTTTTCTGGCGGTAAAACACGACGTTTTTGAAGAGCTTATATAAAACGCTAGATAAAGTTGATATTTACAACGGTATCCATGGAGACGAATCTTATAAAACGCATCCTGTCGTTTTTCAGCGACGAAGACGTTTTTTTTTTATCAGTTCAACACCTGCAAGAGGTACATGTAACTAAATTATACTATGAAAACAGTAACTTACACGGAAACACTTTAACTGTCAACAAACACAGTGGCGTTTTTTTAACATTCTGCTTCGTCTGTCATGTAAATGCCACTGTAAATGAATACATTTACAATTTAATACCATGGTTTATATCACAGTAGCTATAGTTTTAGTATTATCTGATACTCTGTAAATTAGTCTTTTAAAGATGATTATTTCATGTTTCAATCATTTGTTAATAACGATTTTTAATGTTAATGCTACTATGTTTTTTTTTTAAATAGGGTTTGCACTTACGTCATGGTTTGGTCAGTTACCTGGATGTGCAGCTATATAAACAATAGCAGTGATTGCACAGAATACATTGTTCTGCTAATTTATGCTGGCTAAATCATACAAAGAAGGAAGGGCGCAATAGTTTGACAAACTAAAGTTAACAGGTGGTAAATATACGTACGAGTGGTATTATTTAAGATATTAGCCTACTATTTCACCTACCTGACTGGAAATTATAAGAACAAACACAAATATTGTCAAGATTCTTGCCCTGAAAAACCTGGTTCAGTTTGGTCAACAACAAATGTCTTTTGTTCCTCAGACAGTTATTGCACTCTTGTCCTTGATTTGTTATAACTTTTGGCAGTCTATAGTACTCCAAATGGTTTTTCTCGGTCCGACCGATCAGTACAGCTCAAAACATGAAAATAACTGATCTTTTTAGCAGCAATAATCAGCAAAATATGCATGTTTTGTTCGATGGCGTTGTTTACATTCAGTGCCGCCAATATGGCTGATCGGTGACACAATATTATATTTATTACGGTTCGTGATTCTGGATATTTATGAATGACATAGCATGCGTTTTGAATATCTTTCAAGCTAAGCTTTGCACATTTAAATTTGTTTTTAATATTTCTATAAAATGCTTTCATTTAGTTAACTTTAACACGTGTAAGAAGAATATTTTTTAATGCATCACCTGAATGCATTTAGATTTTTTGTCTTATTTCAAGTTAAAATGTTTTATATAATAATTGAACATTTTATGGATTAAGATGCTGACCTTGTGTTTGCCATGTAAATAGCATAGATGCTAACATGGTGTTAAAACATTAATAAACCAACAAACAAAACCTCTGGGTTTTACAGTGGGTGCCAAAATGAGGCAGGACTGGCATTGGTTGGCTAGTAGAAAAAAAAAAGTCAAATTAATCTTTACATGTTTGGTCACAGGAGAATGTGATTAAATATCTGAGATCATATTGAGATTTGTTGTGTAAAAATATGAAATTTGACACTTCTGATTGCAGACTTTGATATCTCGCCAAGCCTGACCTGTTGAAACCTCTTCTGAAATGAAATGTGAGGTGAAGATTGTGAGGTTAAAAGGCTTTTCCCCCCATTTGCTCTGTATTATCGCATTTCTGTCTGGGAGAAACAATTGAGACTTTAAAGAAATGTCATTCGTGAATTTTCTATCCTGCAGCTTCACACATCCTCTACCACCTGAGGAAGATGCTGTGATGGAAACAGGCCTTGTTTTCACCCAATCAGGTGTTGCGCTACCCCACGTCCTCTTCGTTTTCACCCACTTCTCTCCATTACGCTGGTGCTCGGGCTCTTGATGAGCCGAGTGCGTTCGTATCGAGTGTCTGGGTCGGAGGAAGATGGGGGCAGGCAGAGTTGTTTAGCTGAACCCTGATGAGTCTCTGAGAGATGAAGTGACTGCCGTAGCGTCAGTGTAGTGCAGTCAGCAGAGGTTTGTGTGGCTCGAGCAATCTCATTATCCCTTAAATGGGAGACGCAGAGTCTATCAGTGTCGGGAGACTGACATCAGATACGGGGAACGGGGGCGTCCGTGCCTCTCCATGCAAATAACCTTGCTTTCCTCCGCTCTGTCTGTCTCTCTTTCTTCAAAAATCTTTTGAGAGCATTAAGCTTCTGTTGGCACACTGGGTTTGTGTTTGAAATGCATCCTGAAATATATTTAATATTTAATTATGCATGCCCATTTCCTATACTTTTACTATTAGATTACATTCACCCTAATCTAATTCTCTGTTCAAGTTAATATTTATGGAATTTAATAATTTATATCTAACAAATCCCAAAATGAATATCCAATTTTCATCATTTCATATTGTATATTGTTGTGCTTTATAGCTAAGTTCAATTGATTGTAGTTTTTAGTGTTTTATTATCAATTTATCAATTAATGGCCACAAAATGATTATCACAAATTTGAAGTTCTCTATCCATAATATTCCTTTCTCCAATGAAAAAGTCAGTGACAGTCTGAAGTTAAAATGCCTTAATGATGGATTTATTTCCTACAAATGTGCAGCTATTCGCTTCACAAGATGTTTATTGATGGACTAAAGTGGTGTGGATTATTGTGATGTTTTTATCAGCTGTTTGGACTCTGATTCTGACGGCGCCCATTCACTGCAGAGGATCCACTGGTGGGTGATGTAATGCTATATTTCTCCAAATCTGTTCTGATGAGCAAACAAACACATCTTTTTAGTGTTTTATTATTAATTTAATCAATTAATGGCCATAAAATGATTAGCATATCTCTATTGGACCGAATTAATATCCATGCATCCCTAAAAAACAATCCTTTCAGCAAAGTAGGTGAAGTGTATATTTTGTTTTTTTATTTGTTGTAAATTATTAGCATGAAATTATTAAAATTCAGAAGACATTTGGAAACCAAAATGGAAAATTGTGTTGTTCAGGCTGTGTTATGTTGACATCCTCAAGCCTGTTTACCGACTGCAGCATAAGCCTGTTGAAACCTCATTCAGTGAGTCAGAGTTAATTATCTAAGAGCTCGTCTCTCATTTGATTGTCATGGTTTGATACTCGTCCATGTTTGTGTGCCAAACACTGAGCATGCAACACTTGAAAAGCAGAACTATGCATGACCACGAAGTTCAGTTAAAAATATGCCTGAAAAGTGTTCATTTATTGCAGATTTTAACTGAATTTGTTGCATGATATGTCAGCTAACTAGTCAAATGAATCACAGTTAACGGCATATGTCAATATTTGCTGAAAAAGCATCAAATGAAGATTAATTTGTTGCTTTTTTCCTCAATAAACATTGATTAATCCATTAAGTTACATTATTCTGACAACTAGGGCAGTAAAATAGATAAAAAGTGATGTATCGTACACATGCAAATGTCTTTTGCTTCCTGACTTGCTGTTTTTCTGTATTTTGCACTTTTTAAAACATAATGCTAAAGTTGATGAAAAAACTAAAAAGATAGGAAAAAGATGAAAAAACACTTCTCAAGACCCCTGTGCTCTAGTCTATGCTGTTGAGCTTATATTTTAGTGCATTACTTTTTTCGTATAATTAAAGGGATAATTCACCCAAAAAGGAAAATTTGCTGACAATTTGCTGACCCTCAGGCCATCCAAGATGTAGATGAGGTTGGAGAAATGTAGAATTACATCACTTGTTCATCAATCGCTCATCCTCTGTAGTGAAAAACTGCGTGTTTTTAGATCCATCATTACCCATCACCATTGCTTCTGGCTAAAATACCAGTCCTCTATCTATAATATTGCTTTCGTCAGTGAAAAAGCCATCTTTTTGGTCAGAATCAGTTTAGAAATCTGCACATATCAAACACAGTTTACAAGAAAAAAACAGTTCTAAACAAATATTTGGGTGGATTTTGATATGAGAGACAACAGAAGATGGACTTTTTCATGGGCGAAAGCTTTATTATGAATCTATATGACCCTGGACCACAAAACCAGTCGTAAGTGTAAATTTTTCGAAAATTTTGATTTCTGTATATAATCTGAAAGCTTTCCATTGATGTATGGTTTGTTACGAGATAGATACAACTATTTGAAAATCTGGAATCTGACGGTGCAAAAACATCAAAATATTGAGAAAATCACCTGTAAAGTTGTCCAAATGAAGTTCTTAGCAATGCATACTTCTAATAAAAAATGAAGTGCGATATATTTATAGTAGGAAATGTACTAAATATCTTCATGGAACATAATCTTTACTTAATATCCTAATGATTTTTGGCATAAAAGTAAAATCAAAAAATTTTGAGCCATACAATGTGTATTTGGCTATTACTACAAATATACCCGGGCTACTTAAGGTTGGTTTTGTGGTCCAGGATCGCATATTTTGATCAAAAGTGACAATCTGAAGTAAAAATACCTTAATTATGGATGTACTTCCTACAAATGTGCAGCTATTTGCGTCACAAGGTGTTAATTGATGGACTGGAGTGGTGTGGATTACCTATGGATTATTGTGATGCTTTTATCAGCAGTTTGGACTCTCATTCTGACGGCACCCATTCACTGCAAAGGATCCACTGGTGAGTGATGTAATGCTTAATTTCTCCGAATCTGTTCTGATGAACAAACAAACACATCTTGGATGGCCTGAGGGTGAGTAGGATTACATTTTCAGCCAATTTTCCTTTTTGAGTGAACTATTCCTTTAATTGAATGAACTTATCCATGCGTGTGTGTTTGTGAGATCAGGCTCTGTGTTGTCTCTGGGTATTTTTCATTGTCTGCCTCCGTATCATATGCTGGTCCCTGCGGAGGCGGCCTGCATGCCGTAACCAGTGATTTGGATGCAGAATGCAGGTCTGCAGCACTGCGGCTGCATGCTGTGCAAGGCCTGCGCACTGTGCAGGGTTTTTTGGCAGCGTGCATCGCTGTAAAGCAGACACACTTCACCTTGTGCCACGCCATCACGCGCCACAACTGTCAGGCTCCGACGTCAGGGTTTTATGCCATCTGGAGCGAGATTTAGGAAGAGACAGAGACTGGTGCGTCAGTCTAGCATTCATCCAGATTGGCAGACCAGGACAATAGATAAATATAAATATAAACTTGACATTTCGCTGTGCTTTGTTAACCCTGTGCTCTTTTGTTGCTCAGGAGACTTAGTGAAGTTCTCATTTGTAAGTGTCATCTCTCTCTTTAAATTCTTTTAGAAACCCAGTAAGGAGAAATGTTTGAGTTCATTTTGAGGATTGATTATTGGGTTTGGCATCTTTGGCAAATCCGAGCACAGTTTAAGACATTGTTCAGATCTCATCTGAACTCCACAGAAGACACATGAGATTACTGTGGGTGTTTTAAGACATAAAGCAGAAAACATCTCAATTTTGTTGTTCATTTATCTCATTGCTATCTAGGAGCAACAATCAAGGCATTAAAAGTGTATTATCTTAAGATTATCACTTATTGTAAAGACCTGTTTTTACTGATTTGGCAGCTTGGTAAGTCCAAGCATAGTTTGAGACATTGTTGAGATCTTTTCTAAAACTTCTAAGTGGAGACATTTGTGACCCTGGACCTCAAAACCAGTCTTAAGTAGCAGAAATATATTTGTAGCAATAACCAAAAACGTGGTATGGTTAAAAATGACTGATTTTTCTTTTATGCCAAAAAGCATTAGGATATTAAGTAAAGTTCATGTTTCATGGAGATATTTTGTAGATTTCTTACTTTAAATATATCAAAACTAAATTTCTGATTAGTGTTATGCATTGCTAAGGACTTCATTCGGATAACTTTTTTTTAACCCTCCGATTCCAGATTTTTAAACAGTTGTATCTCGGCCAAATATTGTCCTATCATAACAAACTATACACCAATGGAAATATTATTTATTCAGCTTTCAGATATAGAGATATAAATCTCTATTTTAAAAAATAAATTGACCCTTATGACTGGTTTTGTGGTCCAGGGTCACATTTGTGAGATTGCTAGAGAAAAAAAGCAGGTAAAGTCTCCATTTGCTCTCCATTTATTCTCATTGGTGTCTGAAGTTTTTGTCAGTGATTTTTGGTGATCAGTTATTGTCGAGTGCTCTATGCTTGGCAAATCCAAGCATAGTTTGAGACATTGTTGAGATTGTCTAGAGCTATTTTTACTGATTTACCAGCTTTGAAAATCCAAGTGTAGTTTGAGACATTTGTTGAGTTATCTTCTGAAACTCTAGGGATATATTTGTGGGATTGCTGGGGCCTTTTAAAAGGAACACTCCATTATTTTTGAAAATAGGCTCATTTTCCAACTCCCCTAGAGTTAAACAGATAAGATCTCCAGGTTTGGCGGTAGCACTTTTAGCATAGCTTAGCATAGATCATTGAATCTGATTAGACTGTTAGCATCTCGCTCAAAAATGACCAAAGAGTTTCAATATTTTTCCTATTTAAAACTTTTCTGTAGTTACATTGTGTAATAAGACCGACAGAAAATGAAAAGTTGCAATTTTCTAGGCCGATATGGTTAGGAACTATACTCTCATCCCGGCGTAATAATCAAGGAACTTTGCAGTTGTACCATGGGTATTTTCAGTCGAATGGCTGAATGGATTTGAAAACGGTAAAACTCATCTGTTTAACTCTTGGGGAGTTGGAAAATGAGCCTATTTAAAAAAAAATAGTGTAGTGTTCCTTTAAGAGAAAAAGTAGGAAAATTCTTCATTTGCTCTCCATTTAATATCATTGCTGTCCAGGAGAAAAAGTTGAGATATTAAAGAGATATTTTTCTTTCAGATTTTTCACCTCTCTAAGTAATTTTTGATGACTATTGTCAAGAACTATTTTTGCTGGTTTTAATCAGCATTGTTCTTTGCTCATCGACCATCTTGGCCTAATTTTTTTTCTTTTATGATGCATTTTGAGATTGCCTTTGCTTCAAACGCTTGATGTGATGCTGATTTATAGTTTGGCCAATATTGTGCATCTTAGAAATGTGTATAATGCTGTTGGAACAGCTTTCATGTCATCAGCACACCTATGATGCCTACAAATGCTGTCTAGATAGGCAGCTCACTGGGTTTTGTGAAAGAGCAGTCAGCTGTTGGCAGACAATGATTTGATGTTGGGGAGTTATGATTGTATGTGTGTGTGTAGGTCAACCCCTCCTCTACCATCCTCCAGATGGCCCAGGTGACGTCGCGTATGCGTATGTTTGAAGATGGAGAGGATGGAAGATACACACTCTATCAGGCATGTGCTCCTCAAACATCTCCATGTAAACATCTGTGGAGACATGACAGCGTCAGATTAATCACTGCAGTCTGGAACACACTGCTGTGCCACACTCACACTCACACACCAGACAAACCCATCGCACACGCTACAGTGTGTGTGTGCGCTGAATACTAATGCAGATTAGCTCCATCTATATCCGACTGTCTGTGTTTGGACACCCTCCATCTTTTGCATATTGATAAAATGCTTTCCTGCAGGGCAGCCCAGTGTCTTTGACTTGACTGTACGGGACACGGTATGACTGAAGCGTGGTGGTTCTCAACTGGTAGCGTGCAGGTCTGTTTAGGAAAAATGCAACCTAACCACAACTGTGCATAGTAATATAAATTGCATGGGATTAGTAAAATATTGGCTGATGTCCATTCAGTCAAACTCTACCGCAGGTCTCTTCTGAGGCTTTTATTGTTGACATCAGTAATAAAACGACACAAGATGAGAAAAAGTTAAACAATGTAACTTTTGTAATGTCCTAAGGAATTGTAATGTAAATATTTTTGCAGTTCATAGCGTTACGCATTTTAAAGTTTTATTAATTCATAATTTGCATTCTTATAAGTTGAATTGCTTCTTGGTGTAAAATGTAAAATCCTAAAGCAAAAACCATTTCTAATATACAGTGATATTTCTAAAAGGAGCATGCAATTATCTGATTAAAAATACAATAAAACAGTAATTTTTTTAAATATTTTTGCAATTAGCTGTTTCTGTTTGAATATATTTTAAGATATAATTTATTCCTGTGATGCGTATGTCATATGATCCTTCAGAAATCATTCTAATATGCTGATTTGCTGCTCTTTTGTGCAAACATTTTTGTGCAAACTGTGATGCATTTTGTTGCATGCATGAACTTTGAGGAATGTCAAGTTCAAAAGAACAACATTTATTTGAAATAGAAATCTTTCGTAACATTATAAATGTCTTTGCTGTCACTTTTATTCAATTTAATGTATCATTGTTTAACAGCAGTGTTAGTTTGTCTAAAACAACAACAACAAGCACAGTGGACAACAGGAAGCATCAGTGGACAGTAAGCGGATGGTGAGTCTTATCATTTGCATTTTATTTACTTTATGATTTTATCCCCATTGCGTTAGAAGCCAAACTAACACACCAAATGACTGTCTTCAAACTTCCATTTGCATTTCATTTGTTCTTGAATGCGCCCTGGAGATTCCCATATTCATAATGGAACTGCAATGTCATTAAAACACGTTTATTGTGTTTCAACTGCCTTTTCCAGGGAGCACGGAGGCCGCGTCACCTCATGAGCGAGGTTAAAGACGCCATGCGGCAACGTCGCAGATTAATACCCACATCTCCGACCGTCAGTGAGAGATTTACGCACTCTCTGCAGTAAGAAAGAGGCAGGTGAGCGGAGCACCAGGCAGTTGGGTTGTGATGATGTGCTAATTAGTCCCTGACTGATTCGCACACTGTGGGTATCGTAATACGTGCGTGTTTGCGCTGTTGGCTGTTTATGGGTTTCCCTCGCTCCCTCAGACAGACTGAAACGCTTGCTTTGTCCTACTGGACCCAGGTTGCCTGAGTGTTTTTTTTTAGCTGTCTTTAAAAATGGCAGGTAGGACTGCATCAGCACCCAGAAGGCACCTGGACACTCAGCTGAGCACCCAAGTTTAGCCTGAGGCACTATAGCGGAAAGAGTGTTTTGCTTTTGCATGCACGTACGCTTGCAATCACAGCTGCGAAAACAGAGCTGAAACTTCTTTTTCTGCCTGTCATCAAAAGCTCCGCTGCAAGTATGAACTGTGGTATAGGGCGATCAAACTGCTTATCAACATAGCAAGTGCAAGTGAGGTGTTTCATTTTTTTTAATGGTGAGCAGATGTGAACCCAGACATCTTGTCTTGGCAGATACTGATTAGTGAACATCGCAACCATGCAGCTACAGCTTTCTATTGACAAACAATCCAGTTAGTGCCTTAAACTGATTTTATACATTGTTGTATGTCCATAATTGAAAGCCTCCAACCGCTTGTCGCAGTAGTGCTGCAGTTTCTATTGGAGATGTTCGAACATCTTGGGATGTTCCAAGAAATGCAAAATATCTTCCCATTCAGAACATATGCATTTGGTTGCTGTTGCAGTCTAAACATTTGTCTCGATAGCATGATGTATATATTTCATGAGGAATACCGCAGCTATAGCTTTCTATTGACAAATGGGCCAATTCCACTCCACAAAATGTGCCTTTAACGCTTCAAACTGTGATTTCAGTTTTGTTCTAGGCCTGTCATCAAAAGCTCAGTTGCATTGCATGTATACAAGCATAGAGTGATCAAATTGCTTATCACTGGTGCCAAATGCGAAATCTTTAGTTTGGAATGCTTGAGAATCTCAAAACATAATCTCAACTGTGGCCGTCGTCCAGAACATCTGCATTAGTCACATTAAGTTGAGTGCAAGCAGTTCGTTTTTTTAATAGGGAACAGTTGCGAGCCAGACATCTGTTTAGGTGGCAATCGATTGCATGAAATGCGTAAAAAAAAAATCTGGTGTTAATGGAATATCGCAACTAGAGCTTTCTATTGATGAACAGGCCAATTCTGCTCTACAAAATATTCCTTTAATGCTTCAAATTGTCATTTCGTAAAATTGTTGTAGGGCCTTCATCAACAGCTCCTCTATACACATGAACACTATAGAGCTTTCAAACCACTTGTTGCAATAGTGCTGCGTTATTTGCTGGAGCAGAGGCAACTGGTGTCAAATATGAAATCTTTAGTTTGTACTGCTTGAATCTTGAAATATCTTCTCATTCATGGCCGTGGTCCAGAACAGTTTAGGTCTGCATTTGGAACAGTTGCGAGCCATACCTCTTCGCCTTGATGGCTGTTGATTGCATGAAATGCATAAAAAAATAAGGCATTAGTGGCATATTGCAACTACTGCTTTCTATTGACAAACAGGCCAATTCTGCTCCACAAAATACACCATTAGTGCTTCAAACTGTAATTTCACACAAAGCTCTGTTGCATGTATCAAACTGCTTGTTGCAATTCCGTTGCATTATTAGCTGAAGCAGCTGGTGCTAAATGCAAAACCTTTAGTTCGGACTGCTTAAGAATCTCAAAATATCTTCTAGATCATGACCATTGTCCAGAACATCTGCATTTGGAGCTGTTGTGAGCCAGACCTGTCGGTTGCATTAAATGCATAAAAAAGTGTCATTAGTGGAATATCCCAACGACTGCTTTCTGTTGGCAAACAGGCCAATTCTGCTCCACAAAATATGCCGTTACTCTGTCAAACTGTGATTTTCATGGGTTGTTGACTTGTTGTAGGCCCATCAACAAATGCTTTGCTGCATGCATGAGCGCTTGTTGCAACAATGCTGTGTTATCCGCTGGAGCAGAGACAGCTGCTGCTGAATAAAAAAAACTTTAATTCAGACATCTTGAAAATGGTAAAATTTCATCTCAGTCATGGCTGTCCAGAACATCTGCATTCACAGTAGAAGTGAGCTAGATGTTGTTTTGAAAGGTATTGTTTGCATTAAATGCGTTAAAATCAGGAGTTAATGACATATTGCAACTACTGCTTTCTATTGACAAACAGGACAATTCTGCTTCATAAAATGCACCATTAGTACTTCAAACTGTGATTTCACACATTGCTATAGGGATGTCACCAAAAGCTCTGCTGCATGCATGAACTGTAGTATAGATTGATCAAAACGCTTGTTGCAGTAACTTTGCATTATCGGCTGACATTTGCATTTGAAACTGTTGTGAGCCAGACCTGTTGATTGAATTAAATGCGTAAAAATGCAGTTTTAGTGGCATATTGCAACTGCTGCTTTCTATTGACAAACAGGCTGCTTTATAAAATGCACCATTAGTGCTTCAAACTGTAATTTCATACATTGTTGCAAGGCGGTCACCAAAAGCTCTGCTGCATGCACGAAGAGTAATCAAACTGCTTGTTGCAATTCCGTTGCATTATCAGCTGAAGCAGAGGCAGCTGGTGCCGAATGTGAAACATTTAGTTTGAACTGCGTGAGAATCTTAAAATATCTTCCAGATCATGACCATGGTCCAGACATCTGCATTTGGAACTGTTGTGAGCCAAACCTGTCGATTGCATTAAATGCATAAAAATGTGGCATTAGTGGCATATTGCAACTACTGCTTTCTTGACAAACAGGCTAATTCTGCTTCACAAAATGCACCACTAGTGCTTCAAACTGTGATTTCATACATTGCTATAGCTCTGCTGCATGCATGAAGTGTAGTATAGAGCAGTCAAACTGCTTGTTGCTATTCCGTTGCCTTATCAGCAGAAGAAGCAGCTGGTGCCGAATGCGAAACCTTTAGTTCGGACAGCTTGAGAATCTCAAAATATCTTCCAGATTGTGGCCATTGTCTAGACATCTGCATTTGAAACTGTTGTGAGCCAGAGCTCTGTCTTGATGGCTGCCGATTGCATAAAATGTATAAAAATGCAGTATTAGTGGAAGATTGCAACGACTACTTTCTACTGCCAAACCGGCCAATTCTGCTCCACAAAATACATAAATCATGCTTCAAACTCCAGTATAATACATTTTTATAGGGCCGTTATCCAAACCTCTGTTGCATGCATGAACTCTAGCATATAGCGTTCAAATATCTTATCGCAATAGTGCTGCATTGTCCACTGGAGTCGAAGCAGCTGGCCCTGAATGTAAAACCTTTAGTTCACACTGCTTTGAGATGCTCAAAATATCTTCCAGATTGTGGCTGTTGTCCAGAACATCTGCATCTGTCTTGATGGCTGTCAAGCATGAAATGCATAAACAGCATTTAGTAGAATATTGCAACAACATTTCTTTGAAGTATAAATATGCCCTCAATTCTTCAAACTGTAATTTCATACATTGTTGTAGGCTGGTCATCAAACACACTGCTGCTTGCATGAATTCATGTATAGAGCTTGTTGCAACAGTGCTGCATTATCCACTAGAGCAGAGGCAGCTGGGGCCGAATGTGAAACCTTTAGTTTGGACTGCTTGAGATTCTCAGAATATCTTCCCAGTTGTGGCTGTCATCCAGAACTTCTGCATTAGTTGCGTAGAGTGGAGTACAAGCGTTTCGTATTTTAATTGGGAACAGATCCAGACATTTGTCTCAATGGCTATCGATCGCATGAAATGCATAAAAATATGACGTTAGCGGAATATCACAACTTCAGCTTCCTATTGAAAAACAGGCCGATTCCGCTCCACAAAATACACCATTAGCGCTTCAAACTGTGATTTCATACATTGTTGTAGGCGCGTCGTGATTGAGTACCAGCTGGATAGAGATGGCGGAGTAAATGTGGAAGCGAACCACAAAGGCCAAATCACTACGGGCGCCCGAGCATGTTTGCCTTCTCTAGAAGTCGGGATTTTTGCTGTTTGGAAGTCAAACGCTGTTCGGTGTGTGTTTGTTTTTCTGGGTCTGTGTGTGTCTGTCAACACAGACGGCTCTCGAGGGGGGACGGCCGTCCTCCAGCAGACAGCCAAAGGGCTAATTACGGAATAATAAGGAGGGAGAGAGGACACATGTGCAGGGTTGCAGCAACCCCCACGACACACAAACACACACCCGTTACGGCACGCTCGTGTTAGAGGGGGTATCGTTCCAAAAAAAAAGCGGGTCCCAGAGGTCCCTCTCGCCCGTCCGCTCACCTATCGCATCCCTCAGCGCAGGTGCTGAGGGGGCGGAGAGACAATTTCCAGCAGATGATCCTCACTCACAAAGCCTGCGGCCCCGCAGTCCATCAATACCGAATGGGGTGGGGTGGGTGACTGTTATTGAGCCACCGGTCGGCTCTATCTATCACAGGCCGGTGAGGAGCAGGTGCGGGCCGGACGGGCGGCATCAGACCCTGACGACGGGAAGCGGCGAGCGCCGAGGGAGGCCCCACATGCGCGTCGTCGCCCAACACTTTTCCAATTTGCCGTAATTAGCCCCCACACGGGCCGGGCTCTGAGCGGCGGGAACCTCGGCCTCTGCTTTGGATCAGCTGCGTTAAACCTCCTGTGACATCTCAACTCTTAATTCATTGCTACATTAACAGCATATTTCAAATCTGAAATAATTCTTGAATATCAAAGGAATATCAAAGGGTATTCTTGAATATAAAAGTTTTATAAATCTAAAACAAAGAAATATTGAAAACTTTTCAAAATCCTACATATTTTTTTTTTATGTTATGTTAAAATAAAAAAATTATTAATTATTGACATGATGAAAAAATGCTACAAAATTAAAGTTGAATGTTTCTGAATATCACAAGTGGATTTTGTGAAAGGGCAAGTGAAAGAAAATTTTACTTACCCGACCGGACAAGTAACCTAATTAAACATCAGTAGCAACAATTACTAGGGCTACCCTGAAACTTTGGTGAGAATGATTTAGATTTTATTACTTTGTGTAAATGGTGACTGATAACAGACACTGTATCAAGGTTGTGTCAGTTGAGGCTCCTGCAGCCTATCTGACTCACGGAAAAATCAAAACTAATAGGCAACAGCACACATAAAGAAACAAATTACTGCAGAATAGAAAAAAAAGATAAATATTGTATATTAGATATATTATATTAGTATATTAGATACATTTTCGACCGTTTTTTTCTAACGAAAATAGTTCTAAACAAAGTCACAGCAGAACAGTCGCGCATCTCCGAGCAACATACAGTGGTGTTTTGTTACTGAATGATTCAGCATATTTGAACGAATCATATGAGTCAATGATTCAGTGAGCCATTCATAAAGATCAAGTCACTTGCTTGATTTATTGAATGAATTAGCCATTTGAACAAATTGGTTGAATCAGTGACTCACTCACTCAAGACGGTGACTTATGCATTTGCTATTTTACTGTGTAAATGCATTTATGTAACCTCTTCAAAATAAATACTAAAAATCTAAATTGCACTTTTGATGAGTCTAATTTTTCTAACTTAATGTATTGGTAAAGTTTAAAAATTTGACTATAATGATGACACATACATTTAGTAAGGTTAGGAAAATATTGCCTTTTATCAAGTTAAAAAGTGTCCTAGAAATCAATTTTAGACAAATATCACAAATATGCTGATTAAAGTAAGACATCATAGAGCAGTGATGAGACATTTGCTTTAGAATGGATTACATTTACTCCAAAAATGTCAAGCCCTAGATAGATGAAATACTGACAAAATTAAAGTTTTGATTAAAAAAAATAATAATAATTACAGTTTTTAAACATTTCAGATTAAAAAATTAAAATGAAAGTGAAATAATATTTGGAATGTAAAACGTTTTATAAATGTGACCACAAAACCAATCATTAGGGTCAGTTTTTGTGAAACTGAAAGCTGAATAAATAAAAATCAAAAAGTCATAATATTGAGAAAATCGCCCAAATTTGCCCAAATGAAGTTCTTATTAATGCATATTACTAGTCAAAAATTAAGTTTTTATATATAAACAGTAGGAAATATACAAAAAATCTTCATGAAACATGAAAATTAAAATATTTTGTTAGGATATTTGCTTAATATCCTAATGATTTTTAGCATAAAAGAATAATCAATCATTTTGACCCATACAATGTATTTTGGCTATTGCAACAAATATACCAGTGTTACTTAAGACTTAAAACTTAAGTTTTGTGGTCCAGGGTCACAAATATAAAATGATAAAATGATGACAAAATTCTAAAGTAAATAAATATTTACTAAAACATTGATTAAAGTATTATGTTTCGAATCTAAAATTATTTTTATATATTTTAAATGTGAAATGTAAAAATTATATAAAAAAAAAAAAATATATATATATATATATATATATATGTTTTTAATGTATGTTTGAATCTCAAAAGAATCTCGAAAATGGTAAAATTGACAAATTAAAGTTGCAAATATTTGAATATATTTCACATTTAAAATATAATTACAAATGCAAATAAAAAATATTTGCATATACAGTATTTGAATATGAGTTTGAAAAACATGTTTTATGAATATCAAATGATGGAAATGTTGGCTAAAATTGAAGTGGAACATTCATCAAAAGATAAACTAAAACAAAAAAGCCAGACTCTTTTCCTGTTTGCCCGTAATTAGCCCCCACATGGCCTGGGCTGTGAGCAGGGGCGACCAGCGGGAACGGCGGCCTCTGCTCTGGATCAGCTGTGTTAAACCTCCTGTGACATCTAAACTCTTAATTCATTGCTACATTAACAGTGTCGATTAACATACGCGCGTATCCCCCTGTGATCTCTTAACGGGCACCTTGATATCCGCCGACCGTCTGCCCCAAATCACCCCCGTCGCCATCACCGAGACGCCGTTTAATTGGAGAGGTGTCACAGATGATACACTCGGCGTGGCCAAAACAGACAGGAAGATCCAAATGTGACCCTCGTTTAGACGCCAAACGCCTCGCTCTGTTATTTAGAGGATAATGCTGGAGAGATTTCACAGATGCGGCTGTAAAGCAGCGCGCCGTTTAACCAATCAACGAATTATCAAATCTGCGATCGGAGGAATCAGCCATATTAGCAGGCAGTTGAAACACAAATGCGCAGCCCTGAGGGTGCCGAGGATTTGATTTGGAGACGATAACAGCTCGTGAACAAGCTCTGCGGTGCGTCTCCGCAGAGGAACAGAACATGTGCTGCATATCTGCATAGATTAGGCTTCAGCGCTGCGACCGGAACGCAAAGCAATAGTTATGGCTGATATGTGTTGGTTTCAAAACCTTGGTTTTGTCACTGAAGATATATCGAAAACATGCAATCAAACTTTACTGCAGGTCTGTTTGCAATCTTGCAGATGGCGAGGAAAAACAATGCTTGGTACAAATACAAATCAGACTAATTGTGTAACTGTGTATAGTTAGGATTGCAAAATGAACAGGGCTTTATTGTTGATGTCAAATGATACATGTGACCTGGGACCACAAAACCAGTCATAAGGGTCTTTTTTTTAAATTGAGATTTATACATCATCTGAAAACTGAATACTATTTGAAAATCTGAAATCTGAGGGTGTAAAAAATCTAATTATTGAGAAAATCACCTTTAAAGTTGTCCAAATATATATATATATATATATATATATATATATATATATATATATATATATATATATATATATATATATATATATATATTAACTAATAAATAAATAAAAACAAAATAAAAAAAAACAGTAAATGCTTTTCAATAAGGATAAATATTGGTATTAATTTTTAATATTAAATTTGAAATATAAATGTAAAAAGTTTCCTGAGTATAAATTAGTGATAATATAATTATATATTTTATTTATATATATTAATAATATAATTATTTATATTATTAACATTTGACAATTATATTCAAATATTTTTCATTTGTATTTATTGCAAAATGTAAATGTTCAAATATTTTATATTGAATGGTTTTAATATTATAACTTAAAATGTAGATAAAATTTCTAATATTTCATATTTTTATATTCATTGACTATTTTTGTAATCCAAAAATTATATTCAACAATTACATTCAACTATTTTTCATTTGCATTGCATGGTTTAGATAAGGTTTAATAACTAAACTTCAAAATGCAATAATATTACTATGAACCACAAAAGTATTTGCATCACACTCTTGTCTAAACATATTTATTGCTTAATATATTGCACCTTTTAGATAAGTCTAATTTTACATTTTTAAAATGCATTAATATAAAAAAACAAGAAACATTTGTATTTTATAGTCAATATTTCATCTTATTTTTTAAAATCCAAAAATGATAGTCAACTATTATATTCAAATATTTATCACAAAATGTAAATGTTCAAATATTTTATATTAAATGGTTTTAATATTCACAAACATAAAACTTTAAATGTAGTTAATATTTAATATATTTTATTTTTATTTACATTTTTAGGTTTGAATATTTGTATTTTAAAATAAATAATTTAGCAATTTATATCAATAAAAACTATTTTTGTCTAAACATATTTATTGCTTTAGAAAGTATTTCATATTTTCTATATATTGCACTATTTAGATAATGTCAAATTATACAGTTTTAAAATACATTAATATTAATAAAAAACAGGAAACATTTGTATTTTATAGTCAATATTTCATCTTATTTTTGAAAAATGATATTCAACAATTATATTAAAATATTTTTATTTGTATTTACTGCAAAATTTAAAATGTTTAAATATTTTATATTGAATGGTTTTAATATTCACAAACATAAAACTTTAAATGTAGTTAATATTTCATATTTTTATATTCATAATATTTTTTATTTAAATCATTAGGATTGAATATTTGTATTTTAAAGTAAATAATTTATCAATTTATATCAATAAAAACTGTTTTTGTAATCCAAAAATTACATGACTCTAGACTAATATTTATTATTTTATTGTTTTTAATATACTTGCATAGTGTAGATAATGTTCAATAAACAAATGCATTTATATACTACTAGTCAAAAGTTTTTTGTATTTTTAGTCTCTTCTGCTCAACCAGCCTACATTTATTTGCTCCCAAAGTACTTCAAACAGTAACATTTTGAAATATTTTTTTATATTTAAAATAACTGTTTTCTATTTGAATATATATTTTAAATGTAATTTATTCCTGTGATTTCAAAGCTGATTTTTTTAGCATCATTACTCCAGTCTTCAGTGTCACATGATACTTCAGAAATCATTCTAATATGCTGATTTGCTGCTCAAAAACATTTCTTCTTCTTCTTCTTCTTCTTCTTCTTCTTCTTCTTCTTCTTATTATTATTATGTTGAAAACAGCCGAGTTTTTTTCAGGTTATATAATATATATATATATATATATATATATATATTTATATTCATTTTTGGTTTTCAAAAATAAGATGAAATATTGACTATAAAATACAAATGTTTTGAAAAATTGATAAATTATTGACTTTAAAATACAAATATTCAAACTTAAAAATTTCAATAAAAAATGAATACAAAATTATGAAATATTAACTACATTTAAAGTTTTATGTTTTTGAATATTAAAACCATTCAATATAAAATATTTGAACTAATCTTTGAACTTTTTTTCTAAATATTTGAACTTATCTAAATGCAATATATTATAATATGAAATACTTTCTAAAGCAATAAATATGTTTAAACAAGAGTGTGATGCAAATATTTTTGGGGTTCATAGTAGTATTATTGCATTTTGAAGTTTAGTTATTAAACCTTATCTAAACCATGCAATGCATAGTACCCATATTGTAAAAAATGCAATGCTTTCTACAAGAATAAATGTTTAGTCCACAGTGTCATTTAAATATTCAGCTGTTCTCAGTAATAAAGTTGGGTTACTAAAGCACGCAGTGAAGGTGCATTGAATATCCCACGTTGCGCACAAACACAATCAATTACTTGGGCAATAACAATAAGCACGTGTAATCACAGGCTGCTTTGCGACATAATTGCGTGCAAATTTGTACAAACGACTCTGTACGTATGTAATTCCTCCGTAACGCTGTAATGCGAGCTCGTTTGCTTTCCGCGGCTCACTGTAATACAATGCGAAGAGCGTTTAGCCCGACCTGAAGAGCCTAATTTGACTCACAAATGTCCCGTGAATAAAGGCGGCCCAGATCCGAGGAATTTCATCAGTATCAAATGGAGCTTAAACAAGTTAGAGTAACAGGGGGTTACGCATCCAGATCAATTTGGTTTCTAACAGCGCCGCGAACGGTTTGAGGGCGAAGCAAACGCGTTTGATAGAAGTGCGTTTCAAACTGAGGCCAATTTTGTAAGCAACAGGACATTCGCCCTCACAAAGAGCCTAGCAGGCTCGACAATGCGCACTGGAACATCTGTAAGGCCCCTGGCTTTGCGGTGTCTTGTGGGTAAGTGTGCATGTGTGTGTGTGTGTGTGGGCCCCCGAACGCAGCTATAATGATGCTTAACCACCTCCCTCGCCCGCTTTTGAGCACATCGCCCCGCTGCGCAGAGAACCAGGTGCTGGTGGAGGAGGAGAAACGCACTCAGACACCAGGAAAAAGCAATATGTGTGTGTGTTTGGAGAGCCGCAGCCTGAGAGAGCCAAAAAGTGGGGGAGCGCGAAAGGAGAGGAGGCCCATTTCAATAGACTGCTGATTTCAGATAAGTGATCCCCTTGAAAAAGGAAATGTGTTGGTTTTTTTTCCCTCCCCTCAGCAGTTTGGCCTGAAAGGAGAACCATCCACCTGCTAGCAGCATCAATTGGCCCCTCGTGTGGCTTTTTCACCACTTCCCTTTCAGCCGCGCGCGTCGCTCTCCCCCTCACGGTGCGTCCCATTCAGACGGGTGAATGTGCAGGCGGCGGGGAGTATTGACACTGCTCTCCCTTCCCAGCAGCCATTGTTCTGGAGAAGACCAGCTCCGATCGGTGTTTGCTCTGCCCTCGCATCGCCAATCTTCCTCTCTCAGATCAACCTCGGGCCGTTTAGCGCTTTATTTCTCTCGGGCTGCGCGTGCAGCTGGGGACGGCAGGCGTGTTGCAGGTAGGGGATTGTGGGAGAAGATTGAGGGACGCCCGACAGGTGCTAAAGTTTCAATGCCAGTGAGAATTGATCCAAGCTTGGCCCACATTCCCTTCCGTGAATCACGAACGGAGAATTTCGTGCAATATGCGCAGTATTTTGGATTTTATTTATGTTGATACATATTTGTCTGTTTCATACATGTTTATTAAATGCATTGAAAGTTTTCCATTTAAATATTTTTGACATTTTGCCCCCCGTTTGTGTGCAGATAGATGTCAGAATTAATGAACTATCAACAAACAAAAATCGGCACACTGCCATTGCAGTCAGGTTTTTGTTTGTTTGTTGTTTTTTTTTTTTTTTTTTTTTTTTTTTTTTTGCCTGACCTGACCTGACAAAATAGTTTTTGACCAAAATGTTGTGTTTTTAATAAACTTTTTTTTTTTTTGAGAGCAGCAGTGGCAGTGTGCCAAGTTTGCATATTATTTTTGCAGAGTTAATGAACATAAAATAATGAAATACTGACTTTTTTTTTTGTATATAAAAATTTGATATAAATACAAATACATATACTATTCATATTTCATAATGAATATAAAATACTGGAATTTTGACTAAAATTTATTTTATCATTTTTTTTTTTTTTTTTTCAAATTTGAAATACAAATATTTGAATATAAAAAATGCAATAAAATATTGTGAACATAAAATAATGAAACACTAAAAAAAGTTTGTTTTTGTATATAAAAGATTTGAATATATTTCAAATTTGATATAAATACAAATATTTGAATATAACATTTTCAATAATGAATACAAAATAATGAAATTTTGACCACATTTAAAGTTTTGTTTCTGAATATTTAAAACATTCAATATAAAATATTTGAATATCTTAATTTTACAAAAAATGAAAAATATTGCTGAATATAATTTTTTTGTATTACAAAATACTGATGAAATACTGACTAAAATGTATTTTAGTTCACATTTGAAATAAATACAAATATTTGAATATAAAAAATGCAATAAAATATTATGAATATAAAATAATTAAATAATGGTTATATTTAAAGTTTTATGTTTTTGAAGATTTAAAACATTCAATATAAAATATTTTGATATTAAAATGTTTACAAACAATACAACTGAAAAATATTTGAAGAATAGGAGAGAATAGGTTTTATTGGTATACATTGATAAATTATTGACTTTAAAGTACAAATATTCAAACCCCTAAAAATGTCATAAATTATGAAAATATAAAATTATAAATAATTTACTACATTTCAAGTTTTATGTTTTTGAATATTAAAACCATTTATTATAAAATATTTGAACATTTAAATTTTGCAATAAATACAAATGAGAAATGTTTGAATATATTTGTTGAATATCATTTTTGAATTTCAAAAAATAAGATGAAATATTGAATATAAAATACAAATATTCAAATTCCAGTAAAAATGTATTATGAATAAAAAAAATAAAGAATATTAACTAAATTTAAAGTTTTATGTTTTTAATATTTAAACCATTCAATATAAAATATTTGAACGTTTAAATTTTGCAATAAATACAAATGAGAAATATTTTAATATAATTGTTGAATATAATTTATAAAAATAGTTATAAATTGATGAAATATTTACTAAAATAAAAATGTGTGTGTGTGTGTGTATATATATATATATATATATACTGTGTGTGTGTGTGTGTGTGTATATATATATATATATATATACACACACTCTTGCATTCATAAATGTGAACCTGGTTTTGTGGTACCATTTACAAGTGCGTTATTACAATCAAATGTTGCATTTGTTAGCATTATTTAATGGACTTGAGCTAATAATGTTATTAACAAACCAATAAGACCTTATTGTGATAAGTGTGTTATTTAAAAATAACACAATTTATTTTATTGAATATATAATAATATATATATATAATGAAATAATGAAATAATAATGAAATGTATATTATATACCAATAAGGTCTTATTGGTTTGTTAATAACATTATTAGCTCAAGTCCATTAAATAATGCTAACAAATGCAACATTTGATTTAAATAACACACTTGTAAATAACCAGTCAAAAAGCTTTCAGATACTATTCAGAACTTTTCAGTACTATTTGAAAATCTGTAATCTGAGTGTGCAAAAAAAAAAAAAAAAAATCGAAATATTGATAAAATAAAGTTGTCCAAATGAAGTTCTTAGCAATGTATATTACTAATAAAAAAAAAAAAGTTTTGATATATTTATGGTAGGAAATATACACAATATCTTCATAAAACATGATGTTTAAAATTTGATATAAATTGTCGAAATATCTGTTAAAGCAGTGTCTGAACACTGAGCTGTATGTGAATGTTCAGCATGTATAACTGGCTGTCTAAGCCCAGACAGGAGACAGCCGAAGTTTGATGTGTGTGTCTGGCTGTCAGCTCTCTAAATCCTCCACATCAAAGCTGCAGCGAGACGTGATTTCCAGACGATTACACAGTCACAAAGTCGTCATTTGAGGTGAGTCGATCTTCAGATATTTCCAACGAGAAGCTGAGATATTTCAGATTAAACTGGTAAATGATGCTGACTCATTACATTTGCGTCTTCGCAAAGGACAAACTGTTCTGTTATGCATGTTGTGTTAATGGAGACTCTCTGTAGCTTTTAAGATCTTCAGTTTAGATAGTTGGATTAGTGTGCATGAATGACCCTCACAATGTCATTCAAACTCACTCTATTACAGCCTACATCATCTTAATGCTCTTTTTTTTTTTTTTTTTTTTTTTTTTTTTAGATTTCTGTCAGGTTGAGTCAAAATGGCAAAGTCGTGGTTTAGCGGTTAACAGAATGTCCAGTGTTTTTTTTAGTATCATTGAGATGTTACTATATTTCTTATTAATAGTTTGAATTTGTTTTTGTTTTTTTTTCTTTTTTTGTGGTTTTGTCATTTTTATTAGGCTTTTTTTGTCTATATAATTTGTATTAATTTTCATTTCAGTTTCAGTTATTTTAGTACATGAAGTTAAACTAAACAAGACACGTTTCCTTGATCACTTGCTTAAATAAAATAAAATAAGCTTAAATATATATAGGTTATATAGGTTCCGTGTTGGTAATTTTTTGGGGGAACCAAAAATACATGCATATTCTTTGTTATATTCTAGAACATACTTTTCCAGATGGTTGCTGATGTTTTTGTGTGAATTTTTTTTCCCTCCCTTTTTATATAACCATAGACTAAAGCAGTGGGCCACAGAATGGCTTAAAATATTGAAATAAATATGTTATTAGTAAAATAATTCATATTAATATCATTATATAATAATAGACATTTAATAAAAATATACACATTAAAAATAAATGCATATATAAATTAATATATAAATAATAATTAAAATACTGCAAAAAAATAAAAATCTCTTCGAAAATCTTTTTGTTTCCCTGTTTCTATATTTAAAGCATTTAAAATTAAGCAGTGTTGTCATAATTATAGCTTAAATTCTGAAGGAAATAACTTTTTAAATTCATATTTTACATTTATTTTGTTAGTTTTAGTCATTTAGCTGTTTTTGTCATTTTATTAGGTTTTTTTTTAATATATTGTTTAATATATACACTGCCAGTCAAAAGTTTTTGAACAGTAAGATTTAATTGTTTTTTAAACAAGTCTCTTCTGCTCACAAAGCCTGAATTTATTTGATCCAAAACTAAAAAACTACAATTTTTTTTTAAATATTTTTACTATTTAAAATGACTATTTTCTATTTGAATATATTTTAAAATTGAATTTATTCCTTATTCATTGTTTTTATTTTGTTAGTTTTTGTCATTTAGCTGTTTTTGCCATTTTTATTAGTTTTTAAAAACATGTTGTTTAATATATACACTACCAGTCAAAGATTTTTTTAATGTTTTTTAAAGAAGTCTCTTCTGCTCACCAAGCCTGCATTTATTTGATCCAAAGTATAGCAAAAACTACAATTTTGAAATATTTTTGTATTTAAAATGACTGTTTTCTATTTGAATATATTTTAAATTTGAATTTATTCCTTATTCCTTGTTTTTATAGTTATTATAATTAGTTTCTCATTTAGCTAATTTTGTCATTTTTATTATTTTTTTAATTATATTGTTTAATATATACACTACCAGTCAAAAGTTTTTGAACAGTAAGATTTTAAACATTTTTTTTAAAGATGTCTCTTCTGCTCACCAAGCCTGCATTTATTTGATCCAAAGTATAGCAAAAACAAAAAATTTTAAATATTTTTACTATTTAAAATAACTGTTTTTTATTTAAATATATTTTAAAATTGAATTTATTCCTGTTTTTTTAAAGCTGAATTTTTGGCATCAGTACTCCAGTCACATGATCCTTCAGAAATCATTCTAATATTCTGATTTGCTGCTCAAAAAACATTTATTGTCATTATTAGGTTTAAAACTGCTGAGTAGATTTTTTTTTTAGGTTTCTTTGATGAATAGAAAGTTCAAAAGAGCAGCATTTTTCTGGAATAGAAATCTTTTATAACATTATAAATGATTTGAAGGATCATGTGACTGAAGACTGGAGTAATGATGCTGAAAATTTAGCTTTGATCACAAAAATAAATTTCATTTTAAAATATATTCAAATAGAAAACTATTTTAAATAGTAAAAATATTTCAAAATTTTGCTGTACTTTGGATCAAATAAATGCAATCTTGGTGAGCAGAAGAGACTAAAAATCTTACTGTTCAAAAACTTTTGACTGGTACTGTAGTCTGTATAGTTTTTGTTTATTTTAATTTTATAGATTTTATTTTAGCTTTATTTGAATCCAGTACTTGAGTAGTGATGGTTTTCTGGTTTTAGTTACTATAATAACCCTACACTAATGTTAGGAGAACATTCTGCGTCTGTTGAAGGTGCAAGTTTTGTCATTTCCAGTCTCTTCTGTCAATTAAAAAGTGAGAAAAACCCCTCGTACTAAACTAAATATGATAACCAGAGAGCTATTTTGATATCACACTCACTCCCAACTGTTGCTTCTGCAGTTATCGGACGTGTCACAACAGAAACAAGATCTCCAGGTCTAAACGACAAGTCTGCAGATTTGCATTGCCGAAGGAAGCATCATCAGATCCGCAGCCGAACTCCAGATTTATCCGGTTTAATCAACGCACGCCGGGAGAGGAGACGCCAGCTCCAATAGCAGCTCTTCGGGCCTCAGGTACCGAGTCAGCGGACGTTTATGAATTAAAGCAGGGAAGGAAAGACTGCGTGGATGGCTAAGAATTATGAGGCTGGATGGTGGAGAGACAGAACAGCCTCGGTGGGTTTCTCACCAGCCAAGTAATAACCTGCAATCAGGCAATTATTCCCTCTCTGCAGTATGCAGGTGAGCGATGCCTCTCTCCCTCCCAGCAGCCGCAGCTTCATCCCGCTAATGAACACGAGGAAACGGCTTACATTTCCCCGTAGGCCTCGCAACGCACTCTTAATACGCCAGCTTTATGGCGCTCAGATGTGTTTGTTAACTTAACTCTTAACTGTGAGACGTTATGTCTGACCGCTGGGGAAGGCTGGAGCTTTGAGGAGAAAATAGGTGGCTTGAAAGCATGGCGTGTAAAATATGGATGTAAACCGAGCCGCTATCACACCTCGGCCCACGGCCTGCGGCGAACAAGCGCGGGGAGCGGAGAGGGTTTCGCACACAAAGAGAGAGGCGAGCGCGCTCTTAAAAGGTTCTTCAGTGCACTTTAGTGCTTTAGGTTCAGATATCAAGAACTGTTTTTGCTGTATAGGGTTTTTGAGTTGCTTATAACAGCTCTTTGGAGAGTAAAGATGTACTTAATGTTATTTTTACAGGCTCTTTATACACTGACGTTTAAAAGTTTGGGTTTTGCTTTAAAAGAAATGAATAGTGTAATTCAGCAAGGATGCATTAAATTGATCAAAAGGGACTTCTAATGCTACAGAAGATTTATCTTTTAAATAAATGCTTTAAAAATCTGTTTGCCCAAAAATAGAGTATAAAGTGGCAGAGCTGTTTTCAACATTGATCATAATCAGAAATGTTTCTTAAGCAGCAAAGCAGCATATTGGATGATTTCTGAATCATGTGACAGCGAAGACTGGAGTAATGATGCAGAAAATTCAGCTTTGATCACAGGAATAAATTATATTTTAAAATATATATATACATAGAAAATGCTTATTTTAAATCATAATAATATCTTTTTCTGTATTTATGATTAAATAATTGCAGCCTTGTTTAGGATAAAGGTCTTCCTTCAAATACAATAAAAAAAAATTGTGACTTTTTTGATTATTTTATGTATTTTATTTTTATTTATTTATTCAAAGATAATTTAATAATTATTTTAGGAAAAACACAATTAGATAATATTCAGTAAAAAAAAATAGTATATATTTTTTTTTGTAAAATAATAGCATTATGTACATATATTTAATATATAGATATATAAATAATATGCATATACATTTTATTATTTTATGTATTTTATTTTTATTTATTTATTTTTGCAATTCAGTGAATTCCTCATTAATAAAATCACCTCCTGTCCCTTTATTTTTTAGGATGAATATCCAGTTTAATCAGAAATGCTAGATTGCACAATACCACTAATTTTCTTTTTTACTTTTCTGATATAATATCAATATTAATATCTCTATTTCTATTAATTAAAAAAAAAAAAAAAAAAAAAAACTTTATGGATAAAATAATTGAGTATATGAATAATCATAGTCATTTAACTGCATAGTTGAAAGCCAGCAGTCATTTTTTTATTCAAAGGTAATAAAAAAAATCAGTTTTTTAATTATTTTAGTAAAAACACAATTTGATAATATTTAGTTAAAAAAGCAGGGTTTTTTTAGTAAAATAATAGCATTATGTACATATATTTAATTAAAAAAAATATAAATAAAAGTATTTAAAAAATATGCATATGCATTCATATATAAATAATATCAATTCAAATGACCTAACTTAATTAAAATAAATAAATAAAATCAAGAAATCATGTCTTTTATTTATTTTACCTAATTTACCTAATTTAGTTTCTGTTTGTTTGACAGCATTTGTTTATAAAAACTATATATTCACATAGAAAATACTAAAATAAATAAATATATGTATTTTTTTTATTTAAATTTTAATTTCAAATACAATAAAAAATAAATTCTTACTTTTTTATTTTTTTATGTATTTTATTTTTATCTATTTTTGCAATTTAGTGAATAAAATCAAGAAACCATGTCTTTTTTATAATTCAGTTTCTGTTTGTTTGACAATATTTGTTTATAAAAACTAATTAATAAGCAGCTCTGTCATAATTCTGTAGTACTGTCAGTATCAGAAATACTGGAGGAAATCAATATCCATAGCAATATCTATTAAATGAAAAAAAAAACTTTTTAACTGAGGATAAAATAACAAATTTTTAATTGAAGGCATTAAAGCATTACAAAGCATTTTATAATAATTTTTACTGCTAAAATAATTAATAAAAACACTAAATATAATAATGTAAAATCAATAATCAGCATAGAAACTATCAATATTTTACATCAATCTGTTACATTATAGAAGCACAACAGATTTTGAGCATTTTCATGTTGACTTTAAAGCACCAGTGCATAAATACGTTTCCAAGAACTTTCAAGAGTTTGCTCTGGATGATTAGGTCAAAGCTGTTGACCTCTAGCGTGACGTGACACCATGTGACCTTTGTGGTCCAATCAGAGTGAAGTGTTTAGTGCTCAATCATACATTAGGCTGAATGCTGTATTATTAGCTGTTACTAGAGTCTCTACTGGACATAAACAAAGTCTGCTGATTGAATGTGTGATTGCATGCGCGCCGTGAACAGAAAGGTGTCCTTAGGAACATCTCTTCCACCCGGAGCCATTTGGCACCTCCTGCGTCTTGTCAGTGTCAAGAGGTGTGACCTCTGTTCTAAATATATCGCTAATAAGTGCGTAAGACGCCACTTTGAATATGAACTCTGAAGTGTAAACTTGCGCATTGGCCTCAGGGTTTGAATTCAGTGCGGTTCTGGTGTCCTTTTTGCCTTTCATCTGCTACAAACTGTGTGGAGAAACTGTATGTAAATATTCAGGGTTGCCAAAGCTCATGCATTTAGATTGTTTCAATCCACTATGTTAAATCTCACACCAAATAACAATGAAGAGATGCTTTTCTCCATTGCATAACTAGCATTTTATTATGTAATCTTAATTTAAAGTCTAGTGCAAATATCCTTTTCTCTTTAAAACTTCAGATGTGCATAAATGAGATTCAAACAGTGAAATAAATGTGTGCAATGATTATCACTAAAATATGATTTTTATCAATTATTTGTTGGTGAACATCAGATTTACATAGGAAATTATATTTTATAGGATCAGTGTTTTAGTCTTTCACATTTAAAGGAAAAAACATGTCAATATGGCTTGCTGGTACCCCTTTTATATTTATTGCTATTTTTATTATTCGTGAATTATTTTAATTAACATAATTAAATATAAAGGTATAATTATTAATTTATATAAGCAAAATTTAAATATTTTTTTATGAATGTAAAAATACTAGACGTAAACTGAACTTTATGCAGTTTATATTTATTTGCATTTCATGTATTAAACCTTTTTGGCACACAATTCATTTTTTTTTACTAAATTATAATATTCATATAAATACATAATTATTAACTAAAATTTTAAATATTTTTTAAAAATTAAGAATATGACTGGCTTGTAGATTTTTTTGTTTGTTTTTTTTTTTTTATTAATTATAAGTAATTTTGATTATTATATAAATGTATAAATGTATTATTTATTAATTACATTTATTTATAATGAATATGACTAGCTGATATCCCTCAAGTAATATTAGGTAGTAAACAACACACAATTGCATGCATAAACTTTGTTGTTTAGATTTTACATATTAAACCTTTTTACCACATAATTCATAAAATGTTTTATAAATTATAAAATATTATAATTATTATAAATTATAAATAATCAAATAAATACATAATTTTATTATTATTATTATTATTATTATTAATAAAAATAATAATAATAATAATAATAATAATAATGATCATTTATTTCATTTATTATTATTATATGTGACATGCTGATATCCCTACACTACAACTCTTGAGCTTGACATGAAAATAACATTGATGCTAATATGGAGAGAAATAATAATTATTTTATTTTATTTTTATTTATTTTATTTAAATTCACTTTTAATCTATGCATAAAATACAAAAATTATGTCATATTATGATTATTTTAATTTCTACAACTCTTGAGCTCACGGTGAAAATAGCCTTTTATTTTATTTTATTTAAATAATATTAGGTAATAAACAACACGCAATTGCATGCAAAAACTACAGTTTAGCTTTTATTAAGTTAAATCTTTTTACCACATTCATAGATTCATAAATTATAAAAGTATTATAATTTTTTTAAATTGTATTGTATTAAATTATGAAAAAGCTATTAAATACATAATTTTATGTTTTATTAATTTTACAAATATATATATTTATTAGTTATTTATTTTAGTTAAGAATTTTTTTTAGATGTGTTACTAAAAGTTACTAAAGTTTGTCTTGTGTAAAATAAAAAATTAATTGTTGAGTTCTGTCAACAATAATTTTACTGCAGTCAGGTGACCACAGTTTGCTTCCTTGAAATACCTGTTGTTGTTAGCTGTCATGTTTCTAAGTCAGTGCATGCGTACCAAAAATTAATGAACAGCAAAATCAAATTTCGCAGTCATAGCCCAACTCCAGAATTATGTAAACGCGCTTCATTACGCTGAGTGATGGCAGTAATATTGTGCTGCTGAGAGCTTTCAGAGGTCGCGACAGGTTTGGTGGCGTGTGTGTGAGATGGACTCCTCTGGGTGTGATGCTGTGTGAGCTTCTAATCTTCAGCACTGCTAACATGGGCAGAAACTGTGGTGAGCTCAGCCATCCTGCTCGCTCACGGCCGCTCCGTGCCTCTGGGACGTGGGAAAATATATCTCCAGCGCTCTCCCACCGCCGCCAATTTGCTGAAGCTATGCAACAGAGCTTATTGAACTTTGCATGCAATATATGATAACCAGCTCGCTGTGGGATTCAGAATTGGCTTCATTTCTTTGGTGCTTTTTTTTCTGCTGATGACACTGGCCTGTTTCGGGATTGTTTGTTTGAAATGTGTCCTTTTCCTCCAGGGGCCGGAAAGTGCTGATGAACGTAAGGAGAGGTGCCGGCCTGACGGGATGATGGGACGAAGGAATAAAGCGAGAGCTGTGTGGTGTTCTCATCTCTTCAGATCTCAGCACAAAGGCAGTATGGTAATTAATGTGGACATGTGCTTTGTTTTTGACTCATTAGGCTGCACTTCTCACGCTCACACTATGCAAAACGATGCTTTTATGTCTTTTTTACACTCTGTGTGTTTAGCATCTGTTGATTTCTGTGCAGTGTACCTAACCTATGGTGACACTGATGGTGCGCTTAAAAACAGTGTGAGCAGATACCTCGATTATTCTCTAAAATAACTGAAAGAGCAAAAGTTGAAGTCAAAAGTTTACATACACCTTGAAGAACCTGCAGGATGTTAATTGTTTTGCCAAAATACGAGGGATTATACAAAATGCATGTTATTTTTTGTTTAGTACTGACCTGAATGAGATATTCCACATAAGATGTTTACATATAGTCCACAAGAAAAAATAATTGTTGAATTTATGAAAATGACCCTGTTCAAAAGTTTACACACACTTGATTCTTAATAGTGTTGTTACCTGAATGATCCACAGCTGTGTTTTTTTTGTTTGTTTAGTGATAGTTGTTCACGAGACCCTTGTTTGTCCTGAACAGTTAAACTGTCCGCTGTTCTTCAGAAAAATCCTTCAGGTTTTTTGTTTTTTCCAGCATTTTTGTGTATTTGAACCCTTTCCAACAATGACTGTATGATTTTGAGATCCATCTTTTCACACTGAGGACAACTGAGGGACTCACATGCAACAATTACAGACGGTTCAAACGCTCACTGATGCTCCAGAAGAAAAAACAATGCATTAAAAGCAAGTGAAAAATGAAGATGTGTACATTTTTCTTATTTTGCCTAAATATATATATTTTTTCATTTAGTACTGCCCTTCAGAAGCTACAGAAGCTACTTGCATGTTTCCCAGAAGACAAAATAAGTTACATTTACCCTGATCTTCAAATTCAAAAAGTTTTTAACCCCCGGCTCTTATGGCATTGTGTTTCCTTCTGGAGCATCAGTAAGTGTTTGAACCTTCTGTAATAGTTGCACATGAGTCCCTCAGTTGTCCTCAGTGTGAAAAGATGGATCTCAAAATCATACAGTCATTGTTGGAAAGGTTTAAATATACAAAAATGCTGAAAAACCAATTAGTGGGACCTGAAGGATTTTTTTTTTTTAAAGTCTGTCTATTGGGAAAATGTTAGATGTTCTCTTTAATATCAGACTGAAAGAGCATATAAAATTTGTCTTTTTTTGTTTTGTTGTAAGAAAAATGCTGTTAAAATTTTGTATGTAATTTTCTTTATTGAAGTTTTATTGTTATGATTATTTTAGTTTCTAAAACTTTTGAGCTTGCAGTAAAAACCATTGCTGCTGATATATAGTTATTTTTAACCATAAACCTCACAAAATGTTACTAGACATATGTTCAAAGAAATAAAAATAAATAAACATACAAATGTTCAAATATTTTAATAGCATATTCTGTGAAAACATGTTTTAATATTTTAAGTTTGGCTTAATTAATTGTTTCAGATTTTAAATGTTTGAGTTTTTTATTGGAAAAAAACAAACATACATTGTTGTACGTGTTTCCCAGGAATCAAATCTTGCCAGTTAAAGTACAGGGACATTGAACACCTAAAACCTGGTCTCAGCCTCACCCACGGATCACCTGCTGTCCATTCAGTGACCCTATGATGCATTATTGTACAAAAAACTAGTAAGCATTTTCTCAGAAATTGCCACCAATTATTTTGTATTCTGCACAATTCACAGTGACCACTTCATTATTTCAGTTTTACCACACAAATAGCATTACAAAAACAGAATAAAATGCAGTCAGAATAACCAGAATTGACCAGAACAAGCTGCAAGACTTTGTCTTTCACTGGTCAATACCAAAGCCATCGCTTTCCACAGTTAATGACCTTTCCTTAGGCAACACCTTCACCGACAGCAGCAGTGACCTCTGCTTATGTCCCCCGGGGTCAGTGCCAGACCCATGACCTCTCAAAGTCAAAGGTCTCGGCCAATTGCAATCGACGTCTGAACAGACGGAAAACCATGATGGCCTACAGATAAACTCCCTGTTCAGCTCATTATATCCTGATCAAACCTGTGCTTTGCCTCCTCGAAAACATGGTTGTTTTCTTACAAACATGAGCAACAGCATTACAATTTCTGTGAATATTCTGTCAGTGTGTGTGTGTGTGTGATTGTTTGTGTTTGCATTGGCGCTTGCATCTCCACCAGCCAGCGATTGTATGTGCCCACGTGTGCGAGAGGAAGGTGGAGGTGAAAAGCAGGATTAGAGGAGGCCGAAACATTTGGAAGATGGACTGCGAGGCTGAGCAATTCACCAGCCGACAATCTCAGCTTCACACGTCGGTTGACTGGAGCTCAACGGCGGCTTAAGAGGACATCTCCGCTTGGCTACACAGATGTCGACTCTTAAAAGGCTGCGAGGAGAGAGCAGACAAGCTAAAAATAATGGTCACTTTGAGAGGAAAACAGCCAGTTGCCTCCCTTGTTTTTGACTGAAGGCATCTAACTGCGCTTTATACCATTGTTGAGTTGCTGTAGCAGATCTTTAAGTTGTCTCTGTGTCTTTGAAAGCATCTGATGTGTTTACAGTGCATTCAAGATATGCTTTTTAGCAGCGTAACAAACCCGTGACCTTACTAGCGATACAGAGCTGCACAAACGTGCCAGTGACTGCACAGGCCTGAAATGAAGAAAAGATGGAAATAAATATCACAAATCATCACCATAGAGGTCCAAGGTGCAAGGATTTGTTAAGGTGATTGCTAAGGAGTTTAAGGTGGTCACTAGGGAGTTGCTAATGTGGTTGCTGGGGTGTTGCTAGGTGGTTGCTAGGAAGTTGTTAAAAGGAGTTCTAAATGGTTTGTAAGGCGTTGCAAAAGTGTACTGGGTGATTGTTAAGGCATTGCTAGGTGGTTGCTAGGATGTTATTGATGGTTGTTAGGGTGTTGCTAGGTGGTTGCTACGGAGTTTAAGGTTGTTGCTAGGGAGTTGTTAAGTTGGTATGGGGTTTTTCTAAAGCACTGCAAGGTGGTGTTCTAGGAGATTGCTAAGACATTGCTAGGTGGTTGCTAGGGAGTTGCTAACTGGTTGCTAGGAAGCTGATAATATGTTCTAGAAGGTTGCTAGGCGGTTGCAATGGTGCACTGGGTGGTTTGTAGGATGTTGTGTGTGTTCTGCTGTAAATGTGTTCTGGGTGATTGCTAAGGCATTGCTAGGTGGTTGCTAGGTTGTTATCGATGGTTGTTAGGGTGTTGCTAAGTGGTCGCTAAGGAGTTTAAGGTGATTGCGAGGGAGTTAAGTTGATCTGGGTTTTTTGTAAAGCATTGCAAGGTCTTCTAGGGGATTGCTAAGGCATTGCTAGGTGGTTGCTAGGATGTTGCTAGGTGGTTGCTAGGGAGTTGATGAGATGTTCTAGAAGGTTGCTAGATGGTTGCAATGGTGCACTGGGTGGTTTGTTGGATGTTCTACTGTAAATGTGTTCTGGGTGATTGCTAAGCCATTGGTTGCTGTTTTTTAAGGTATTATGTGTGGTTGCTAGGGTGTTGCTAGAGTTTAGAGTTTCAGGTATTTGCTAGGAAGTTCTAAATGTGTTCTCGGAGGTTGCTATGGTGCACTGGGTGTTTTGTAGGATGTTTCATGTGTGTTCTTCTAAATGTGTTCTGGGTGTTTACAATTCATGAATTAGCCATTGCTTGAAGGTTGGGTGTTATGGGTGGTTGCTAGGGTGTTGTTAGTGGGTGCTAGAGAGTTTTAGGTGTTTGCTGGGGAGTTGTTAAGGTGTTCTCAGAAGTTGTTAGGTGGTTGCTATGGTGCACTTGTAGAATGTTGCATGTGTCTCCTAAATCTGTTTTGGGTGATTACAAACCATTTCTCATTGATTGTTAGGGTGTTATGGGTGGTTGCTAGGGAGTTGCTAGGTGGTTGCTATAGTGCACTGGGACATTCTGTGTGTTCTTCTAAATGCTAGGTTGCTAGGGTGTTGCTAAGGAGCATAAGGTGGTTGCTAGGGAGCTGTTAAGTTGTTCCAGACGGTTTGTATAGCATTGCAAGGTGGTCACTGGGGTGTTGTTAAGGTGTTCTGAGTGGTTTAAAAGGTATTTACAAGGTGGTTGCAAAAGTGTCCTGGGTGATTAAGGCATTGTTAGGTGGTTGCAAGGATGTTATCAGTGGCTGTTAGTGTGGTTGCTAAGGAGTTTACAATAGTTGCTATGGAGTTGAGTTGCTCTGGGTTGTTCGTAAAGTATTGCAAGGTGGTGTTCTGGGGGATTGCTAAGGCTTTGTTAGGTGGTTGTTAGGGAGTACTAGGGTGTTGCTAGGGAGTTGTTAAGATGTTCTAGGAAATTGCTAGGTGGTTGCTATGTTGCACTGGGTAGTTTGTAGGATGTTGCATGTGTGTTCTAAATGTGTTCTGGTTGATTACAAACCATTAATCGTTTAGTTGTTAGGGTGTTTGCTATAGAGCTCTGGGTGGTTGCTAGTTAGTTTAAGGTGGTTGCTAGGGAGTTGTTAAGTTGATCTGGGGTTTTTCTAAAGCATTGCAAGGCATTGCTAGTTGGATGATAGGGTGTTGCTAGGTGGTTGCTAGGGAGTTGATAAGATGTTCTAGAAGGTTGCTAGGTGGTTGCAATAGTGCACTGGTGGTTTGTAGGATGTTGTGTGTGTTCTAATGTAAATGTGTTCTGGGTGATTGCTAAGCCATTGGTCGCTGTTTTTTAGGGTATTATAGGTGGTTGCTAGGTTGTTGCTAGGTGGGTTCTTAGAGTTTTAGGTATTTGCAAGGAAGTTGTCTAGGTGTTCTCTGAGGTTGCTTTGGTGCACTGGGTGATTTGTAGGACGTTGCATGGTTGTTCTTCTAAATGTGTACTGGGTGATTACAAACTGTTGCACGTTGGTTGTTAGGGTGTTATGGGAGGTTGCTAGGGTGTTATTAAAGTGGGTGCTAAAAATTTTTAGGTGTTTGCTAAGGAAGCTGTTCTTGGAAGTTGCTAGGTGGTTGCTATGGTACACTGTGCGGTTCATGGGACATTGCATGGTGGTTGCCAAAGTGTTTTGGTGAGTTCTGGGCTGTTGCTTTGTGGTTGCTAGGAGCGCCAAGTGGTTGCTAAGTAGTTGCTAGCTCGTTGCTTTGGTCATTTTGTTGGTTTGCGAAGCATGATCTGGATGATTTGCTGATTTAATGGTGAAAAGAGTTCTGCACCCTCAAATTACTTTATTCTAGTGTGTAGATGCTTGGTCCCTCCTTTTTTCATCCACCAGGTGAAAGTCTGATCACTTAATGAAGTAACCAAGGAATCATTTAGTGAAATTGTCTGGCATCTGCTAAATATTTAAGAAACATCTAGCCCTTACAGGTGAATGCTTCATATCTCAGCACACTCAAATGTTTGTCACACATGAGGAATTGTTTCTCACAATGCATTTCTGTGTCCTGCAGCTTTACAGTGAACGTTTGAATGTAGCCTGGACAATGAAGACGCCTCGTTCCCCGAGAAGACAAAAGGTCACACGCACACTTTTCCCCAGCGTGCGTTTGGAAAAAAATCTGTGACACAGATGGCGATGCCAAATCCATCGCAGGTGCCCTGCGCGCGGAGGCCGAACAAAGACATTCCCTGCTCTGGGAATACGGCTTTGTGTTGTGTTGTGCTGAAATGTCTGCATCAAGCCAACACAATCAATAGCGCAGAACAATGTCAAGCATTAACCCTGACAATTTACCTCCTTAAGACCTCAACGCCGCTCACCTGTGTGACAATTAAACGCTTAACAAACACTCCCGATTCTTTTTCGCCTGTGAAAAAATCCTGATTGTGGCACCTTTAAGTCCTTTTCACAGCCGAGGGGAAGCGTCTCGAGCAACATGAATGCCCTTTTAACGATTTCCTGCTTCATTCAGACCCTATTCAGCAGCACGAGTGTATGTGGAGTTCATTTCCCTGCTGTTTCAGCCTTACGCGAGCTCAAGAGCTCTCCAGCCTAAATGACCCTGAAGTAGTCATTCATCGTCTCAATAGCCTGGCCGCGGCACCTCAAGAAACTCACCGCGTGCTTAACCGACAATAAAACCCGCTGCTTTTTTTCCCCCCTTCTCTTTTCGTCCTTGAAAGGGAAGAGCGCTATCTTCGATCAACAATTGGGCAATTAATCACAGCGGCTCGGGATACAGACTTCCCTGGCACAAGGAAAAGGCCAAATGTGAATTAAAAGCCTGACTGTTTATGAGGGCGAAGTCCAGCGGCTACGATAATGCGTTTTCTTTTAACAGGGAGGGATTTATTATTCCCAAAATCTCGAAAAAGCGGCGGGAGGGTCGGAGTGGGTGCGGGGCTTCGGGCGGAAGCTATTCTCATCATTTGGAGAAAGGGTTTCTCTCTGTCTCTCTGGGTTTTTTTTGGAATCTAGATTTAATTTAGTTGCCGATGTCGCTATCAGTGGCGAACAAGCTGGCAGCGCCAGCGGTCTGACGGTCCCTGATAAGCGCAGTGCTCCCAGCTAAGCCTGATTAGTGTTGGCCCCTAAAAGGCTTTGTTATGAGAGGCAAATAGACTGTGGAACAGCAGCCTGGGACCTCACTGATATCAACAATCACAGAGCGAACCCTAACCCCCACCCCTCTGGCTTTCCAGTGCACTAGTCTGAGGAATACCATCTGTGCGTGAGAGACGGAAGAAAGAGTGAGAGATTTTTGTCTTCTGTATCATGGGCTCTCAAATGGTTTGGCTTCAGGACAGGAGATTTTTTTTGTTGTTGTTGTTGGACATCAAGTGGCAGCCCGGGACTGTATCAAAGATTGCTTATCGTTTTAAATGAACAAGTCTTAATAAAATGCATTCATTGGTTTATTATTGCCTTTTTTATTTTAGTTGCGTGTTTTTGTAGGTTTGTGTATAGTTTTTGAGAATGAAGCTTGCATGCAACCTGTGCAAGTTGGCTGGAGGGTAAAATTGCACCAAAATGTACTTTATTTCTTCTTTGATCTTCACATAGAGGATTTTTGCCTTCTATGTAGGACTTTAAGTGGCAGCCCAAGATGGTATTAAAATTGCTCATCATTCCATATATTAAAAAAAAGCATAAAATGCATTTGTTGGATTATTATTGGCTTCTAAAGTTTTTCTTTTTCTGTTGTGTACTTTTGTAGGTTTGTTCAAAGCTTTTGAGAATCAAGCATGCAAGCAACCTGTGCATGTTGGTTGGAGGTTGAACCAAAATGTATATTTTATTTATTTTATGATCTTCAGATCGAAGTTTTTAGCCTTCTATATAGAACTTAAGTGGCATCTCAAGACAGTATCAAAATTGCTTTTTGTTTGAAAAAGTTATAATTAAATGCATTATTTGGTTTATTATTGGCCTTTTTATTTTAGTTGTGTGCTTTTATAGGTTTCTTCATGTTGTTGTTGTTTGAGAATCAAGCATGCATGCAACCTGTGCATGTTGGTTGGAGGCTGTAATTGCACTAAAATTTATGTTATTTATTCTATGACCTTCACGAAGATGATTTTTGCTTTGTATCAAGTGGTGACCCGAGACTGTAGCATAATTTATATTATTTTAAATGAAATAAAATGCATTTGTTGTCTTATTACTGGCCTTTTTTATTTTAGTTGTGTACTTTTATAGGTTTGTTCATAGCTTTTGAAAGTGAAGCATGCATGCAACCTGTGTATGTTGGTTGGAAGGTAAAGTTGCATGAAAATGTATATTTTATTTCTTCTATAATCTTCACATAGAAGATTTTGGACTTCTATATAGGACATCAAGTGGCAGCCCAAATCGTATCAAAATTGCTTATCATTCTAAATAAGCAAGTCTTAATAAAATGCATTCATTGGTTTATTATTGCCTTTTTTATTTTAGTTGTGTAGTTTTGTAAGTTTGTTCATAGCTTTTGAGAATCAAGCATACATGCAACCTGTGCATGTTTGTTGAAAGTTGAAATTGCACCAAAATATATTTATTTCTTCTATAATCTTCACAAAGAAGATTTTTGAATTCTATATAGGACATCAAATAGCAGCCCAAGACTGTATCAAAATTGCTTATCATTCTAAATGAACAAGTCTTAATAAAATGCATTCATTGGTTTATTATTGCCTTTTTTATTTTAGTTGTGTAGTTTTGTAGGTTTGTTCATAGCTTTTGAGAATGAAGCATGCATGCAACCTGTGCATGTTCGTTGAAAGTTGCACCAAAATGTGTTTATTTCTTCTATAATCTTCAAAGAAGATTGTTGACTTCTATATAGGACATCAAATAGCAGCCCAAGACTGTAGCAAAATGGCTTATCGTTTTAAATGAACAAGTCTTAATAAAATGCATTTAGTGGTTTATTATTGGCCTTTTCATTTTAGTTGTGTACTTTTGTAGGTTTGGTCATACAAGTATACATGCTAACCTCTGCATGTTGGCTCGAAGGTGAAGTTGTACCAAAATGCAGTTTCTGTTTCTTCTATAATCTTCACATAGAAGGTTTTTGACTTCTATATAGGACATCATGTGGCAGCCCAGGGCCATATCAAAATTGCTTATTGTTCTAAATGAGCAAGTCTTAATAAAATGCATTCATTGGTTTATTATTGGCCTTTTTTTATTTTAGTTGTGTACTTTTGTAGGTTCTTCATAGCTTTTGAGAATCAAGCAAGCATGCAACCTGTGCATGTTGGTCGAAATGTAAAGTTGCATGAAAATGTATATTTAATTCCTTCTATCTTCACATAGAATATTTTTGACTTCTGTATAGAACATCAAGTGGCAGCCCAAGACAGTATCAAAATTGCTTATCATTCTAAACTAACAGGTCTTAATAAAATTGGCTTTTTTTTGTTGTGCATATTGCAAGGTGAAGTTGCAGTTTCTATTTCTTCTGTAATCATCACATAGAAGCACAACAAGTGTCCCTCCAAGGCAGTTTCAAAACTTTAAAAATGCATTAATTTGTTTATTATTGGCTTTCTAAAAAAATTGTTTTAATTCTGTTGTGTACTTTTGTAGGTTTGTTTATAGTTTTTGAGAATGAAGCATGGATGCAACCTGTGCATGTTGGAACTCTTCTTTAAATCTTATAGAATATTCTTTGCATTCGGTTGCACATTAAGTAGCGACCCAAGACTGTATTAAATTTGCTTGTCATTGTAAAATATAGTCAATATGAGTTCTACATACGAAACAGTGTAAATTGTTTTATTACTGGCTTCTAAATGCTTTTAGGCCATGTTTTGTACTTTTTTACAGTATGTAGTTTTTGAGAACATTGCATTATGCAACTAGAGCATTTTGGCATGGACAGTGAACTTGCACCAAAATGCAATTTTATTTTTTGCTCCCTTGATAAACTTGCTTATATGATAAATTGCATGTTGTTATTTCCCAGAACCACTGTTGACATGCATGCAAAAATGCGTGCATTTTGTCCAGTGCAATGCTTCTTTTGGCATTTAAGCAAACTGAACAAAACAAAGAAACAACACCTTCCTGTCCTGAGGAAAACCTTCCGTCAGCCGCTTGTAAAGTGCAAAACAAAACCAAACGGATCCGCAGACGGGAGCGGTGCGAATGACTGCGGGCTGTAATGTATTCCTGCACGCTGGCAGAAGAGAGCCTCTTTACACACTCTACAGGTTTTCTTTGTTCCCGCAGACAGAGATGAATCCCTCCCTCTCCCGGACCCTCGCCCCCCCGAACTCCAGGCCCGCTGCAGGGACGCCTTTGTTCACTTCCCTCCATTATGTGAGCCATTACCACGCCGCTCCGTATTTAAATGCGCATATTGATGACCTTAAATAAAGAAAATATTAATGAAAGTATAACAAAGACGGAGTGAAAGAAGTTGTGAATGAAGGGAGAGAGAGGTGAAAAAGTTATTCTGGATATTCTTCAAAGCCGCTCACAAAGGAAAAAAGGGAAAATGAGCTGTTTGGAATATTTTAAATTTAATAAGGCCATGAGGTTTTACAGGGGAAATATGTATTATTGAATCTACATAAACAAATATGAACGGATAAGTAAAGGCTGAAAGTTTAGTCAGAAAAATAGACAATTTGTGGATTCACATCTTCATATTTTGTCTGTGTTTTATTTTAATTTTCAGCTTTTGGAGTTATTATTGTTTTCTTCCCTCTTAGGAGTATAATGCAGTCTGTTTATGTACACAGTTAATAATTTTGATTCGTCCCTCAAAGATTGTGTTTACAGTCATGCACCTATAATGGACATCTGTGGGGCAAGACATTACACAGTGGTTAAAAGAAGAAATGTGCAACTTTTATGCTATACAAAGGTGTGCTATTTGAGCTGTTAAGTGTTTAAAGTATCCAGAACATGTAAGGTTTAAAGCATCCTCATGCCCTCCATTATAATGCATCACAGTAAACATGACTTTTCTTTTCACAAACTAAAGTCAAAAACATTTTGTGTGGTAATAAACGTTAAGTTCAACTTATACTGAACCTGTGACTTTTCTTTTAATTAGGAACCATGTGCAAATGTGATTTTATTATTTAGTCTATTGTCTGCTCCTGTTGCTGTTTTTTAGGGAGAAAAATAGTGATGCACAGTAAAAAACCAAAGCTGTGATTCCCTCTAGACCTTGTGCTCATGGTGTCCCTGGTGAGAATGGCACACAAACCTGACATGTTTTCCATAATTGTATTCTTTCTCACTGTTTTAATGGCATGCTGTGCAGTATATACTAATTTTAAAAATACTTCTGTGTTAAGCAGTATGCAGTGATTTAACAGTAGTAATGTATGCTTTATTTTGTCACATGACATTGTGTTGCATGTTTAATTTACTAACTGGCGTCCAATTATCCATGTTAGAGCTTGTATAAAGCTGAAAATAAAGCTGAAATATTTCATTTCTTTCATTTTATTTCTAATTTTAGTTTGTTTTTAAGTACTTAAGTTATTAAAACTGAAACTGGAAAGCGAAACTGAAATAAAAAAAAATTAAAGCTAAATTAACATATTGAAAAAAAATACTAATAAAAACAACAACAAAAAAAACATGACACAGTTACTTAAATTAAAATGAAAACTGTATAAAATATAAAAATAAAAAATTATATAAAGCTAATTCAATACATTAAGAAATAATGCTCAAATAGTTGCATACAGTAACTTCCTGTGAAAGTAATGCAACTTGTAATTTACAGTGTGGCTGTAATTTTCCAAATAAACCAAACAAACAAACAAAAAAAAAGTTAAAGTTAGAACCAGTTTTGTTAAGTAAAACGAAATGTGTAATCATTTATCATAATGCATGTTATCGTAATTGGTTTCATTAATTAAAATAAAGTTGAAATAAAAAAAGTCAATATTAAATGAAAAACCCAAACTTACTTTTATTTCCAATTTTAGTTTGTTTTCAGATACTAAAATTACTAAAAGCAAAATTGAAATAAAATTAAATTAAAGCTAAATCAACATATACTTGAATATCAACTATACATATCAACAGTACTTGAGTGAGCTCTTATCACATTATAGTCCCTCACGTCCGCTGCGTTCTCAAAACTCTGGCAATCTGATAATACCCAGAATATCAAAATCATTTTCTTATTTAGCACCCAAACTCAACAGTAGAACAATCTACCTAACTTTATTAGGGAGGCAGATACACTCTGTCAGTTTAAATCTAGACTAAATACCCATCTCCTTAACCTGGCTTACACATAACACATTAACACATTTCTATAATTCATATCTGTTAAAGGATTGTTTAGGCTGCATTAATTAGGTCAAACCGGAACCGGGAACACTTCCCATAACAGCTAATGCACTCGTTGCATCATAAAAAGAATGGCATCTACACTAATATTATTCTGTCTCTTGCTTATTCCGAGGTCATCGTTGCCATTCAGATCCAGTCTGTATCCTGATCAGATGGTCACTGCAGTCCCCTGATCCAGTCCGTATCCAGATGGTGGATCAGCACCTATAGACGACCTCTACAGGTACAAATTGATTGTTTGTCGGTCAGAGGAGAACTGACCCCCCGATTGAGCCTGGTTTCTCCCAAGGTTTTTTTCTCCATTTCTGTCACAGATGGAGTTTTGGTTCCTTGCCACTGTCGCCTCTGGCTTGCCCATTTGGGGACACTTAATTTCCAGCGATATTATATACTAATTGAACTGAGCTGAATGATAGCATTACTGAATTCAGTGATTAACTGAAAAATGATAACTGTTTCTTTTTGCATTATTGACACACTACCTTCCTATTTGATGCTCTAAAGCTGCTTTGACACAATCTGTATTGTAAAATGCGCTATTAAATAAAGGGGACTTGACTTGACTTGACATATTGGATAAAAAAAACTAATGACAAAAGCACAATACAGTTACTCTAATAAAATATTCATATAATACTAAAGTAGCACTGAACAAAACTGCAGGAAAGTTACTCTTCAGAAAAAAAAAAAAAACTTATTGTTTATCATAAAGTATGTTATCATAATTGTTTTTATTAAAATAAAGCTGAAATATAATATAAATATTAGATGAAAACCCCAAACTTTTATTTCAATTTTTAGTTAGTTTGTTTTTAAAGTACTGAAATTACTAAAAGCAAAACTGAAATAAATATACATTTATACATTAAATAATAAAAATGACAAAAGCACAACACAATTACTAAAATAGCACTGAACAAAACTCTGCAAGAAAGTTGTTCTTCAGGAAAACCGAAGCTGTTATTGTTCAATGTATTTTATCATAATTGTTTTTATTAATTAAAATAGTGCTGAAATGGAATATAAATATTAGATTAAAATTGTATTGCTAATTTTTGTTTATTTTTATTTTTTAAATTACTAAAAGCTAAATCAACATATAGGGAAAAAAACTAATAAAAATGACAAAAGCACAACACTCTAAACTAAAATATTATTAAATAATACTATAGTATATAAAGATATTAAAATAGCACTGAACAAAACTCTGCTGGAAAGTTACTCTTCAGGAAAACTGAAGCTGTTATTGTTCATCATCATGTATTTTATCATAATTAAAATAAAAAATATGAAGCTAATTCAAAACATTAATAAATAGTAAAACTGAAATAAAATTAAAGGTACATCAACATATTAAAAGAATAAATAAATACTAAAATGATTCAAACTAAAATGAAAATGAATACAAATATAAAAATTAAAATTAAAAAATATGAAGATAATTAAAAACATTAATAAATAGTATAGTAGTAATAAGGTAAGTGACTCTTCAGGAAAACCCTGTAAAATGTTTTTTTTTTTTTTTTTTTAAATAAGATTATTGGAGTATGTTTTACAAGAAAATACTATTTCAGTCTTTCTATTTAAAAAAGTGCCACTTTTAATCCAGTGTGTTACTTGCCATTTCTTTGAAACAGTTTCACTTATAAATTGCTAGTAAATTTCACAAAGTGAATCCTAAACCAGTTTTGTTCAGTTTATGAATTGGATTAACCCTGCTCTGACCTTTTCTTCACTTCTACATTGATGCGTTTGACAGATTTGTATCAAAAGCCATTTTTTATTGCATTCCAGTGCTTTATCACTACATGCGTCCTCTGGGGAACGAGCCCATGATCTTGGGTTTGCTAGCGGCTTGCTCTACAAGTTGAGCTACAGAAACACGTGTTACATAAACTCCTCTGTTTGATTTGATAGGCTCGCAGGCCTCGACAGCAATGAGTATTTTTGTGACGAGGGCCAATTAGGAAAGCAGTACAGTGCAGAAGTGTCACACTTTTTGGAAGCGTCTCCAGTGTGTTTACAATCTGCTTCTGACACACATTAATTCCCAGGTGAGGATCTGCCCCCCTCCCCTCGTGCCTGTCTAACCCAAAACCCAGACCTCCGCAGGGGCCTTGGGATCCAGGCTCCCAGTGGGACGCAAACACAGATGCCGCCAGTGGTTTATTCCCAAGTAAGGCTCATTGCAGAACACTCTCCAGCCATAACACACAAACACACACACACACAGGGGAATTTACCTCATCTTAAGAGCATCACAAATGGGTGGAAGTACTAGATCATGGTCCACTGGATGTACTTACACTCCATTTGTAGATGCGAACGCTTGCACTGATGTGGTCGACTGCGCTTTTGACCAACACAAGATTCACAGAAGCTTATTTAAAGGTTATGATTATGTTCATAAAAGGTGTTAAAACTCCAATATTGCATGTTTTTATTTTTATTTAATTTTTTTACTTATTTATTTTAAATAGTTCAACTAAACAAAATGTAATATTTTATTTCAGTTAATGTTGTTGTTGTTGTTGTTGTTGTTGTTGTTGTTTTAGTTAACGAAAATAGGCAATTTTGACAATTTTGCATATTTATTATTTGTTTTTATTATTTTAAGTTTCAATTTTTAAGTTTTAATCTGCTACTAGTGCATAAATGGTTTTATTTTGTTTGTTTGTATTTATTTATTTTGGAAGTAGTTTTAATTTTGGTTTGGATTTGCCTTAGCTAAAATAAGTTTAAGGTTTTTTTATGCATTTTATTTTAGTTAATATTTGTTTTATTTCAATAAAGAAAATGTTTTTTTATGGGTTTAGTTTTAGCTAACAATAATAACCCTGCAGCCAGTTTTGATTTTTTTTTTTTTTTTTTTTACTTTTGTATGTCAGTTTTAGTTTTCATTTCTTAACCTATCTTGTACAAAAAAAAAAAAAAAAAAATGGTGTTTATTTTCATTTGTTTATTTTATTTTATTATTATTGTTTATTTATTTAATTTATTATTATATTATTATTACCATTTTATTTTAGTTAACATTTGCTGCTCATTTTCGTCTTAGAAATTCTCGAATCAGATGATTTTGTAGCTCAAATATGAAACATTATACAGCAGAATATTGAAGAATTCATGTGCTATTATAAAAATACAAACTTACAAACTGAAAGAATGTTGTATTTTTTATAGGCTAAAACCTGCTTCCACCGTCCTAAAGTGAAAAAAAAAACTTCCATCGTCCAAAAGTAAAAAAAAAATAAATAAATAAAAAAAAGTTAAATGTCTGAAATAAGGTCTGTGTTTTATGCAAGTCCATTTTTGCCACTGAATAAAAAAAATAAAAAAGGCAATTGTGACTTTTTCATCTCACAATTCAGAATTGTGACAAAACCTGCAATTACAAGTTAAAACTATAACCGACTACAATATAAACTCAGAATTCTGACTTCTTTGCAAGTCTTTTTTTCTCAGAATTGTATGACATATACTCGTAATTGCAAGTTATAAATTCAGAAATGCAGTTCTGAGAAATAAAATCAGAACTGTGTGATCTAAACTTAGAATTCTGACTTTTTTGCAAGTTTAAATCTCAAAAAGTGTCAATTTCGAGATATAAACTCACAATTCAGACTTTTTCTCAGAATTGCCAGTTTATATCTCGAAATTGACACTATATTGTGCTTTCATGAAAAAAAAAACCTCACAATTGTGAGTTATAAATTCAGAACTGTGAGATACAAATTCAAAATTCTGTCTTTTTTTCTCAGAATTGCATGACATATACTCGCAATTGCAAGTTAAATTCAGAAATGCAGTTCTGAGAAATAAAGTCAGAACTGTGAGATAATTCTTTTTTTCTCTGAATTGTAAGTTTGTATCTCGAAATTGTGACTTCTTCTCAGAAGTTATTAAGTCATAATTGTGAGATATAAACTCTTCATTCTAAAACATAAAATACATTATTAATACCCCCTTGTATTTTTTAAAGCTTTTACTTGTCTTGAATAATGCAGTTGCTAAGTGTTTGAATCGGACCACAGAGGATGTCGAAACATTAAATGTCATCCCGTTGAACACTCATCTTCTCACTAGGTGCTTTCGTTTAATGGTGGTGATGTTGGAGTTGTGTGACCATGGTATAGTTAGTTTATAGCCTATGTTTAGCTTTTTACTTTTAGTGATTTGTATTTTAACTTGAAACTTTATAATAGTTGTGTTCCTTCATGAAGATTAACAAATGCTGAACAAAACCAAAGCAAATAGTAGGAATCAAAGTTTTGTTGGTGACAGAGTTTATTTTCTGCAATAATCCAAAAGCCAGTGGAAAAATCGTATTGGGTTTCTGTTGAGGGAACCAAGGTGATGTGAACTTACTACAAAAATACGTCATGACTGCAGCGCTCTATTGCTTTAAACTCTTGTCTGTAAGTACCTTGTGGTGCATTCACAGAGACAGAGATCAAATCACTGGAGGTTGCTGGAAGTTCCTGTATCGCTGGTTTCTTGGAGAAGCTTCTGCTAGACTGCGGTACCAAACTGTATCAAGAGATGGATCATGTGAGTTCCTTCACATTTTTACTCATTGCATTTGCATAAAGTTGTGCTCAACTTTGTCGCTTTGCTGCAGTAACACTTATTCGACTCTCAATAACCTTACAAAGCCTGACATATTACATACTTTTAGACAAAATATTTTGTTGAGTATAATATTTGATACATCAGGTTATAATGGTTGATATAGTCTCATATAGTGAGAATATGGTGAAAAACAGCTGTTTTATTTAAAAATAGAAAATTTGTATGGGAAAAAAAGATGAAACCATGATGCTTGTAATGTAAATCATTGAGATCTTTATAAGAGTATAACAGACTACTTAGATAAAATGATGTATTAGTTGTGACTCTTTATTAAATCAATAATGCCTTTAGTAATATGAAATTTGGATGAAGTTGCAATGCAACATTGCAATGCAGTTCAATGATGATTGAGAGATGAACAAATAAACATTCCTCAAAAGCCTGATGATCAGATTTGAGACTCACATTTCAGCTTGATTGTTCTCTAAAATGATTTCAACTTAAGTTGCTCCAGCAAACAATATAAAAGTTATGCTTATGTTTAATATAAAATCATTAGATTTCACAGCATGCACCCATGAGCTGTACAGTGATACTAAAAGGCCTTTTACTTGCTAGAAAAAATCTATCAATCAGACAGAAGGCATGTAGTAGATCTAATCATTTAAAGGCCTTAATTTGTGTGTTAAATATAATACAGTAGGATTAGTGTTAAAAATAAACTTCTGGTGGCCTTGACCGTCTTCACACATTGATTTGGTTCAAACAGATGCCCACTTGTAAATCGGCTCATTTCGGGGCGATATTTATCGTTTCTCAGGTGTATTGGCACCAGTTTTGGCCAGATCTCCATGACAACGGTGTGCGAGGTGTGACAATGTTCTAGAGGGAACCAACAGGTCCTAATGACGATTGGGCTGCTCTCACGTTTGTTCTCTCACGTTTGCTCCTCCCAGGGGCCGTTTCAGACACTTGCTCTCGTGAGCCGTCGCTTCTTCAAATCACAGTAGCCTGTTCTTAAATACCATTTTAGTTCAGTAATACTGGACTGAGAACAGCTGTAGGTTTTAATAAGTGTAATAGCTCAGTTTAAATTTAGATCTCCAGCTGTGTTCAAGAGCTGGTTAACTTATGGTGCTTTCACACTGACAGTAACTGGAAACATGAATTGGAAGTTTGAGGCAAAAAATAGGAGTGAAATATGAATTACTTTGTAATCTTCGGTGAAAACTAATATTGTTTTCTTGGAGAAATATACATAATATGAGCGAAATTACAAAAATATGAGCCACCTTTGTTTTTTTAATGTGAAAAATTAAAAAAAAAAAGCGTTTTGAGAAGTAAAAATTGTGATGAAACTCAGTATTGAATTTAACAAGAGAATACATGTCTTTTACTAAAAGGCTGTTAATTTTTTCAAATATACAAAACATGAAATATAAAAAAAATATGACTTCTATGACACCTTTTATTTACTTATTTTACTGTAAAATTCTGGATGCAACAAATATAAATTACTTTTTAATTTATGATGAAAACGATTCAATATTGTACATAAGACAGTCTGTTTACTCTTTCAGTAAACTTTCATGGTGTACATTTTTTAATATACAACATAAGTATGAAAAAAAAAATGCCACCTTTATTTTTTACTGTATTATTTTTATGATTTTTGGTTGTTAAAATATGAATTAATTTATGGTGAAAATCAAAACTGTATTCAAAAAGACATTGCATGTGCTCTTTCAATAAATTCTTAATTTTTTTTTTTTTTTAAATAAAATATGAAATAAAATTATATATACTTTTTTTAACTGTAAAATGTATAGTTTCTGAAAGCAAATAAATTATAATTCATGGTTAAAAATCTATATTTATTCAACAAGACAATACATGTACTCTTTCTTGTACAAGTTTCTTTCAGTTGAAACAGTTCAGACTTACATTTTAGTCTGAGACTAGGCTTAAGCCTTGTCTGTGAAACCAGGGAATGTTTTTTGGTAGAAAAAAAATTGTGAATTACTTTATAAATTATGATGAAAAAAAAAATAATATCAATATTTTATTCAACAAGACAATACATGTTCTCTTTCAGAAAAATGTTGTTAAATACATGAAATGTGAAATATAAAAACATGGTTTTCTGGCAGTACATGAATTACTTTATAATTTATGATGAAAAAAATCTATATTTTATTCAGCAAGACAATACATGTCCTCTTTTAGTAATGTTTTATTTAGATGTACAAAATATGAAATATGAAAAAATATGACCTTAATGTACTTAATGTATTTTTTCAATAATTTTTTCGTCAGTTATATTTTGGTGTTTGTATTACTTCTTATGTTATGTGTTGTGTTAGGTTTCTTCCTGATGATGTTTCGATGTTTGTACACTATATATTATTAAGTATTGGGACACCCCTTCTAATGAAAAGGTTTGACTACTTTAGTCATTTCCATGAGTACTAATCTTAATGTTTAAGCATATAATGACATTCTAGGGAATTGTGTCCTAATTTTATAGCAAAAGTTTGGACAGGACCCTTTTTTATTCTAACATGACAATGCCTCTGTGTATAAGGCAATGTTCATAGAGAAATGTTTGATTCAGTCAGTGTGGAAGAACTTGACCGGTCTGCATAAACCAAGTCCTAATCTCAGCTAAACACCTCTGGTCTGACTTTAAATGCAGACCTTGAGCCTCATCACCAAATACCAATGACTTAAACATACACTATATGGACAAAAGTACTGCAACACCCCTTTTTTAGAACAGAAAAAGGCACTTCTAAAACTGTAGCAACAAAGATGGAAGCATAATTCATGTATTTAAAAATTATATTTCCATCTCTGTTGCTTCAGTTTTGGAAGTGTTTAAAATGACTGTACCCATATGCACAAGTCATTGGTGTTTGAAGTTGGAGTTTCTGGCTCAAGGTCTGCATTTAAAGAGGTGTTCAGCTGGAATTAGGACTTGGCTTTATGCAGACCGGTCAAGTTCTTCCACACTGACTGAATCAAACATTGCCTTATACACAGAGGCATTGTCATGTTAGAATAAAAAGGGTCCTATCCAAGCTTTTGCAGTAAATTAAAATATCATTATATGCTTAAGCATTAAGATTAGTCCTCAAACCTGTTCATTAGCAGAGGCAATATAGTGTATGTGCATCGTCAACATCCAGATATTGGCTTGAAAGTAAATTCACGGCCAACTTTGATTTATTGTGTGGTGTTCTGTTTTGTACAAGCATCAAAATGCCTCCCAAAATGCCTGAACCCCTATTGCAATATTAAGAGAGCAAATGCATTGATCCTAAAAACATTTCATCATTTGAAAGAGTTTTAAAGAAGCCCTGACCTGTCAGAAACACTGTAAACTCAACTTCAATTCGCAATCATCCGTCTCGGCATTATCGGCTGCAACACACTCAGAGTTTCATAATCCGTACAAAAACACTATGCGCTGAAACTGAGGGGGTCATTACTGGCATTCGCCGCATCCTGCACAAAGACTTCCAGCCATTCGGAAAATCTTCAAAGCCTCACAGACGCGGCGAGGATGAGAAGAACTCGCCTTGAACCCCGCGAAACCCCCCCTGCCCCGCGACGCCCCGGTTTGATGTACACGTTTGTTTAATTGAACGAACCGAACGAACAAAGAGGAGATCAATTGTTGATTTTAATAAGACATTGTTCACGGGTCCCATCGTATTTAATTTGATGGCGGAGGGGGGGTCGTCTAAAGAAGAGTGCGCTCGTTCCTTAATGAGCCATTATGCCCAGCCCTCCTGGGCAGAAACTAATTGGCGCAGGATTAGCATTGAAGAAACAGGGCGACCCCGAGCTCTCCGCTTTTCTCTCTGTGTATCAATGACCAGCTAAGTGCCCAGAACGCATCGGGCGCCCAATTTGGAGCTAACCAGCCCCAGCGAGCCCCTTCACTTTCCTCAGTTCACTTTCGGAGGTTTTCTTGGGTTTGGATTCTGTCCGAGTAATAATCTCTCATGGCCAGTGGCATGAATGTAACCTGCTTATTCAGGAATACGACTGACTGCTGCTGTATGAGATGCCAGCACAAAAACACTTCTCCTGTTACGTTCACTGCACAAACACTGAAGACGTTTCCTCTATACTGGATGGCATATTGAACCATGTGTATTTTACAGTTTAAAGTCATAACCAGTGCTGGGTACATTACTTATGAATTGTAGTGCATTACTGATTCCCAGTGTTGGGGAAACTTACTTTTTTAAATAATGCATTATTATTATTATTATTATTTAACCTTTATTTAACAAGAAAAGACTCTGAGATTAAAAATCTCTTTCACAGGAGTGTCCTGGCCAAAATGTGCAGCAATACAATCAGTTTCATCACATATATACACAACACAAACAAACTAAATGCACTTAAAACAATTGCATATCATTAGGTCATTTTCCATTTGCTGGATAACTGTTCTTAAATGATCCAAAGACAGAAAAATTTGTAATTTCAGTTTTAAATGAAGACATTTCCAGTCAGATTGAGCTGCATATGTAAAAGCCCTCTTACCTAGTTCAGTTTGAACAAAAGGAACAGAGAGAGTATAACAATTTTGCGAACAAAGGGAATATTTGTTGTGTAAGACAACAGAGATGGGAAGGCAACATCCCCAAGATGGCTTTATAAATACTTAAGTACCAGTTCATTTTTATTCTAATAGACAGCACTGTAAAAAAAAATAAAAAAATAAAAAGTACAATTTGTTGAGTCAACTAAAAATAATTTGTCACCCTGCTGCCTTTAATTTATAAGTTGAATCAACTCAAATATCTAAGTTGTCACTTAGTACAACTTAACATTTCAAGTTGCCTAAATTTCTTTGAGTTTTACAATGAAGACCAACCTACTCTGTTATACAAGGTACAGTGATAAATAAAGTACAGTGACAATATTGTGTTATTCCATAAAAGTAACTAAGTATGTTACTTTCTTATGGAAAGTAATGCATTACATTACATTTGCGTTACTTTTTGTTAAGGGGTTTGGCTTGCTTACTTATTTTTAATAACAGAAAACCCAAAAGTTGTATTTTTGGCAACTGTAAAGTCCCTTCTTTTTATTAAGTCTGCACCTCACTTACAATTTCTCTCAGCGTAGAACAAGAGAGGTGACAGTGAATAAATAGGAAAACAAAGTAACTTGCGTTACTTATTTGAAAAAGTAACTGAGATATTTTCTTGTAAATTTAAAAGTAATGCATTACTTAACTAGTTACTTGAAAAAATCAGTTTCCTCCAGCACTGCTGATTCCCAATTACATACAAAACTGTAGTCAGTAACATACATTACACATTTTAAGCAATATAATCAGACTACTTTATGATTAGGGGTACTTTTAGATTACTTTAGAGGGAGCTTGTTTATCACATTTAAATAGGAGTATCATACTGACATAAAATATATCCCATTTGTTGCTATTAACAATATGAAGTGCATTAAACATTACATCAAGGTTTCCCAAACTAGAGTTTGTGAGGAATCTGCAGGTGTTCATGAGTTTAATGAAATGCTAATAATGAAGTAAATTATTAAAATATAAAGCTAAAATAAATCATACTAAAGATAGCTGAAATAAATTGCCATGGAAATAAGCTATATGAAATAATCCTAGTATAAGAAGGTGGGTGTTTTTTTTTAGCAATTTCAACTGTATGTGTGATGTATTAAAGGGTTAGTTTACCCAAAAAATTAAATTCTGTCATTAATTACTCACCCTCATGACGTTCCAAATCTGTAAGAACTTCGTTCATCTTAAAAACACAAATTTTTGAGGAAATCCGAGCACTTTCTGTCACTGCGTAGACAGCAATGCAATACGACATGGTCAAGGGCTAGAAAGGTAATAATCGATAAAATTGTCCATGTAACATCAGTGGTTTAATCGTAGTTTTATGAAGCTACAATAATACTTAAATGCCTGTCAAAGATTGACACAGAAGAGAAGAAATTATGTAATAAAGTAATTCTTTTGGGTTTCTTTGCACGCAAAAAGTATTCTCATAGCTTCATAAAATTACGGTAGAACCACTGATGTCACTATTTTATGTCCTTACTGCTTTTCTGGGTATTAAATGTGTCAGTTGCATTGCTGTCTATGGAGGATCAGAAAGCTCTCGAATTTCATCAAAAATACCTTAATTTGTGTTCAGAAGATGAACGAAGATCTTACGGGTTTGGAACGAGATGAGGGTGAGTAATTATTGACAATATTTTAATTTTTGGATGAACTGACCCTTTAAGTTGTTTTTAGTTGCCATTTATGTCATACAAGATTCACGCATGGTTATTTATTGAAAGGTGAAGAATCATTATTCACGCCATAAAGAGTTTTGCTGCTGTCATATATATATATATATATATATATATATATTCTTTGCAAACTTATAAGTAAGTAGTAGGAAACATATTTCTTTCTATTAAGTTTAACCTTAAAAAAATACAGTACAGTAATTTCTACAGTTTTCTTGCTAAATCTAATAAAGAGTATTAAAATACTTGAATACTGTATACAGTAAATTACTGTTAACCAATTTATGGGTTTTTACTGTAGCATTTTTTTTATTATTATTTAAATAAGTTTTCTTTTTCTTTTTTTACAGTGACTGACCAAAGTGTGAAAGTTTTATTGATAGGGCAGTTGAAAAAGAAATAGGATAGAAAATGATGAGAAGAAGAATGGAAACTGACAAGAAGGAGGAGGATACATGGAACTGTTTAATGTTGCAAGCCAGATTCGAAGATGCTCTAACCTGGGAAGGTTTCTCTCTTTTTTTAAAAATTGTGTAGTTACACTACTGTTCAACAGTTTGGGGTCAGTATGATGTTTTTTAATTTAAATTAATACTTTTATTCAGCAACGATGCATTAAATTGTTCTGAAAAGGGAAAGCAAAGACATTTATAATGTTACAAAAGATGCTTTTTTAAAACTTCCTATTCATCAAAAAACCTTGAAACTGAAAATGTATCACTGTTTCCTTAAAAATATATAGCAGCACAACTGTGTTCAACATTGATGATAATCAGAAGTGTTTTTTAAAATGTTAATGATAATCAGAAAGGAGCAAATCCGCATATTAAAATGATTTCTGAAGGATCATGTGACACTGAAGACTAGAGTAATGATGTTGAAAATTCAGCTTTGACTCACAGGAATAAATTACAGTTTAAAATATTTTCAAATAGAAAACAGCTATTTTGGATACTAATAATATTTCACAGTTTTACTGTATGATCAGATGAATGCAGCCCTTGGTGAGCAGAAGAGACTTCTTTCAAAAACATTTAGAGAGTTGACTCTCCAAATTGCAGCACAGTTCTATTTAGCAAATTGCATTTGTTGATAGCACTAATAAGGGAGCAGTAAAGTGGCAACACAAACACAACGCTACAGGCTGACCCTCGAAAATTAATCAAAACACACTCTGCTGGAGATTCAGTTTAAACACTACAGTGATTTCTTCCGTATCTGAAAACACAGTTAATAAACGTTGATGGCTGCGATGTGTCATATTGTGTAGGTACGGCAGATCTCTCCAAACAGATGTTCGTGGAGGGTCTAACTTCATTTAAGTAGGAAGAAATATGTTTTTAATTATCAGACCACCTGGGGGTTGATGGACCCTGCAAGCTTTACGTGGAACAGATGTAGCCATTCTCCTTAATTAAGTTTGATTTCCGTTTGACAAATTAAAAAGAATATTCCCCGCACTGTATCAAGGTGTTTTCGAGAAGCGCTCGCGAATGTTGTCGAGTCATTTTATGCTAAGTTTGTAAACACTTAATTTGTCATTCTCCTAAAGCACGAGACATTGATAATTGACTCTTAATGAGAACTAGAAAACCACCGTAAATACTAATTTCCCATATGGGGTAAAGATCTGCCTGGTGAGTATAAAATAACAAACATGTTGTGAATCTGATATTAGAATTGCTAGCGATTAGCCAAGGCGAGATTAATCATAATAAGACCTCTCCATTTGAGATCTCCAGCATCTCTGAGGATCAGGTGTTAGGAGCAGAAGCCTATTAAGGCTATGAACTTACCTGGAAAACCATTATTTAATAAATGCTGTTGGTTTAATGCACCACTGAGAGAAGGACTGTGTTCAGAATCGAGTTCAAGTCACAGCAAGATGTGTCAGTTATTTCAGAAGTATTTAGACTTCTTTTTATTCAATTTTAATGGAGCTGTTCTGCAAAAAATGGCATTTTGCTGAAAATGTACTCACCCTCAGGCCTTCTGAGATGTAAATGGTTTGTTTCTTCATCAAAACTTTGATTTGAAGAAATGAATCGCAAAAGATTCTCTGCAGTGAGTGGGTGCTGTCAAAATAAGAGTCCAAACCGCTGATAAAAACATTACAACAATCCACACCACTCCAGTCCATCAATTAACATCTTGTGAAGTGATGTTTGTAGGAAACAAATGCATCTTTAACACATTTTAATCTGTTGCTTCAAGATAAAATACGAGTCCTCTATCAATAATATTGCTTTCTCCAGTAAAAAAAAGTCATCTCATCTGAATCAAGAGAGAAATATGCATAGATTAAGCACCATTTATAAGAAAAAACAGTGCAAAACAGTCCAAAACAAATATGTGGCGGGATTTTGATGTAAAAGGACAAGAAGGGATGGACTTTTTCCACTAAAAAAAAGTGTTATTATGGATTATTTTGCTATTAAGCGTCATTTTAAAGTTAAAACGTCTTAGTGATGGATTTGTTTCTTACAAACTTCTCTTACAAATCGATTTTTTGCTTTAAAAGACATTAATTGATGGTCTGGAGTTGTGTGAATTACTTGTGGATTATTGTGATGTTTTTAACAGCTGTTTATGACGGCACCCATTTACTGCAGAGGATTCATTGGTGAGCAAGTGATGTACTGCAATGCTAAATTTATCCATCTTGGATTTTATAGCTTCATGCATACAGAAAATGCACATACTTCACACTGTTTAAATGTTGCATACTACCATGCTGCTTTTACTGATTATGCTCTATATACTGTAAATAATGTATTTGATTTTAAACCATTTGTGATCCCGGACCACAAACCAGTCGTAAGGGTCAATTTTTTAAAATTGAGATTTACACATCATCTCAAAGCTAAATAAATAAGCTTTGCATTGATAAATAGTTTGTTAAGACAGTATTTGGCTGAAATACAGCTATTTGAAAATCTGGTGGGTGCAAAAATATCAAAATATTGAGAAAAAAAAGTTGTCCAATTTAAGTTCTTAGCAATGCATCCAGAATGAAGTTTTGATATATTTAAGGTAAGAAATTTACAACATGATCTTTACATAATATCCTAATGATTTTTGGCATAAAAGAAAAATCGATCATTTTGACCCATGCAATGTATTTTTAGCTATTGCTACAAATGTGCCAGTGACTGGTTTTGTGATCCAGGGTGAATTTTTTTTTTTTATCAAAAAATGATTGTTCGACACCATCCGTTGTATTCTTGACAAACAATATACTTTATTTGAAACCATTTTTTGAATTTAGATACAACTATTTAAAAAAATTGAATCTGAGGGTGCAAAAATATAAAAATATTGAGAAAATCGTCTTTAAAGTTGTCCATATGAAGTTCTTAGTAATGCATATTACTAATCAAAAATTGAGTTTTGGTATATTTACGGTAGGAAATGTACAAAATATCTTCATGGAACATGATCTTTACTTAATATCCTAATTATCTGATGGCATTTGACCTATTGCTAAAAATATACCAGATCAACTTATGCCTGGTTTTGTGGCCCAGGGTCAATTTTTTGACCATTAATTGCATTAAACTTTCAACATGATGAGGTCATGTGACAATGTCGCATACTACTGTTTTGAAACCTGTTTCACAAACTATTTAAAAGAAAAGTGTGCAGTGTACATTATATAAAGTAAGTAATTGCAGACTGAGAGGGTGTTTCTGAACAGTTGGAAGGCTAAATAAATGCTTTTGTTTGGCCAAAAATGGTGTTTACTGGATCATGTGCTGAATACTAAAAGTTTTACTTTGCCTCTTTCAGCGACAGGTAAACATCTGACCTTCGCCTCTCCTTCGGTCATGTGGAAGGATCCAGACGATGCACAGGTTCATTTTTCAATACGCTCCTCTTCAACACTGTAATCACCGCATTTCAAGCGTCACTCGTCTCTGAAATCGCTCGTTTCTCATAAAGCAGCCTATCATTGACCTATCAGAGACACACGCCATATGCAGCGCGGCCATAATATCAAGCTGAACATTATCATCCTTCCAAACTGCAGGAATATCGTGTCTGGAGTGGACGGGGTTCACAAAGCATGCTAAAATATGCAAATAAAGGCTCTTAAGAGCTTGCACAGTGGTTGGTTTCCGAGTCGAATGCTAACGATTATTAATTTGGAGGGGTTTTAATCTCGGCGCATGGAAAAGGGCCCTTTTCTGTGGTCAGGAATGTTGATTGGATTTTGGAACGCACACTCAAAATACAAAAAAAAAAAAAACTATTTCACATTAGCAAAATAATAACCCAATGACATGGGTCGATTGGTTTTCTTTTCACATATTAGATCAACCAAGTGAGAAATTGGAAAGGAACTGTTCAAGTGTGTTTCTCGACTGCTCAGCGCTGATAATGAGTCGGGCCGCTAATCCGTGAGTCTGCTCGGCTGTCCGAGGTTAAGATGCACGGACGTTCGGTGTGTGTTCGAGGGTCACGTATCACGACCCGCTCCAGATCATCCTTTAAGGGCACTTCCCCACTGGAGTTTACAGAACATCAGTGAACACAGAGAAATCCATTGATTTTAATAGGAATGAGGACATCAGTGCTGAAAAAAAAAAAAAAAAAAAAAGATGTGGAAGGTTTTAGGCAGATTTTGGGCTATGAGACCTGCTTAAAAGACCAATAAACCACTTTAAACTGGTTTAGGCTTCCAGTGAAGGTTTGAAAAAGTCCAAACTGGTTTAGGTCTTCCTACACATTCAAAACAAACTTTTGTTTTAAATTTATTTTTTGTTTGTGAGTTCATGAAAAGCTAAAAATTAAATAATAACATGTACAATTCAAATAAATAAGTCTGAAATGTAAAATAAATAAATAAAACTGAAATATGACTATAAATTTATAAATTATAAAAAAAGATTCAATTAAATTTAAATAAATTTAATTTTGTATGTAAGTTTTATTTTCAAGTACAATTGTATAATTATAATTGTATTTTTGTCTTAAGTTTTTTATAATCAGTTAAAATAATTTAAAACAATTATTTTATTATTATTACTGAAGTTTGTTCTTTTTGATTATATCAGTTAAAATTGTAGTAATAATCACAATATATTTCTTGACCAAATCATACAGCCTCTATACCTTAAATAAGTCATTTTAAAAAGTAAAACACAAAGATAATATGTTTGTTTTTGTGCATGCCTTTTGACCCTCACTGTTTTTTAGTATAATTCCGATTATTATTAACAAATAAACAATATTTCAAATATTTCAATATTTTCATTTAAATTTATTCACAATGTTTGTTGTGTATTTTTGTTGTTTTAAGTATTTTTTTAATATGTACACTGCCGTTCAAAAGTTTTTAAAAATGTTTTCAGATGTTTTTTAATGTTTTTAAAGAAGCCTTTTCTGCTCATTATGGCTGCGTTTATTTGATTAAAAGTACTGAAAAAAAACTGGAATATTTTGAAATATTATTGCAATCTAAAATAGTGGTTTTATATTTTAATATACTTTAAAATAGAATTTATTCCTGTGATCAAAGCTGAATTTCTAGCATAGTTACTTCAGTCTTCCTTCAGATCCTTCCATGATCCTTCAGAAATCATTCTAATATGCTGATTTATTATCAATTTATTTATTCATTTATTTTGTTATTTGGACCTGTGATACTTTTTCAGGATTCTTTGATAAATAAAACATTAAAAAGAACAGACTTTATTTATTTATTTATTTTTTTTTGTAACAATATACACTCTAGAATGTGTTAAATTGCTAAACAGTTATAGTAAAGACTTATATTGTTCATTTTAACTTTTTATTCATCAAAGAATCCTAAAAAAGTTTCACAGGTTTCAAAAAATATTAAGCAGCACAGCGGTTTAATAAATCATTAATATTAATAACATTAATAAACATTAATAATAAATCAGCATATTACAATAATTTGTGAAGGATTGTGTGACACTGAAGACTGAAGTAATGATGCTGAAAAAATTCAAATTTGCATTACAGTAAGAAATTATGTTTTAAAGCATATTAAAATAGAAAACTTATTTTAAATTGCAATAACATTTCATAGTGTTTTTTCTGTATTTTTGGTCAAATAAATGGAACTTTGATGAGCATAAGAGACTTAAAAAAAATTATTTGCTGATCCCTAACTTTTGAACAGCAGTGTATATTTATAGTTTTTTTATTTAATTTTAGTTTGTTATTTTAGTACTCAGGAATGTTGCCTTTGCAATTAGCTGAAATAAAGTTGTTTGTATTTTACTTCAGTTAACAGTTATTTAATGTTAAGTGCTTACATTTATTTATGGTTTTAATTTTAGTTTCAGTTTTAGTCAACTAAAATAACCCCAACATCAGAGAACCATAAACATGTAAATGTATTGTTAAATTATTGAACATTTAAATTAAACTGTCTTCAAGTCAATATTTTATGTCAAAGGGCTTTGGCTGACAAAAAAAGTTTGTGAATCCCTGCTGTAGTGTGTAAGCTCACTGAAAGGTTAGTTAGCAGATTTGTCCGACTCTGTTCTGGTGAAAGTGATAGTCCCTCACGCTAATAATGGCAGATAATGGGTAATCCAGAGGCAGGTTGTGTGTTGTAAATCTGGTAGTTGTTGTGGAAGGTCTGAGCGTGTCAGACAGTCTCCTGTTAAATCAACAGCAGCGTGACATGCTGCCCCGGGCGTCCTGACAGCTCATGATGAATGAGTGTTTGTCTCTGGGGTCTCGTGTTCGGCATCTGAGGGCTGCTGGGATATTGGACAGGAGAGTTCCCGCTTCACAGCTGCGTGCTGGACTGTAGAAGTGCTGGTGTTTTTGAGGCTGCATCAATGTTTGTCACTATGCAAAATATATAAATCTCATATGAGAGACTCATATGAGTCTTTTTGAACTTGTTTTTTTGTTCTATTTGACAAATGTGGGCACTATTTGCTGGAACAAATAACAGCAGACATATTTGAATCAACATGAGAGATTTTATTTTTGAGTGAACTACCCTGTTAAGGTCAGAGACCTTGTTTCTGTCCAAGTTGCATATGCAAATTATAAAAACACTGGAATGTTTGTGAATAAAGCTGATGAATACAAATATTTTGGAGGGATGTAACCGTATTATCAATATTGTGGTATCGCCATATCTTTGTGGTCACATGACGATATGAAATGATTCTTATTTTAACATAAATGGATTAAGCACAATATGGCTTAATTCCTTCATCAAGTCTCTTTTCACTGTGCGTTTCAAAGCAAAACACGCACTTCATTCAGGCGATCAGCTCACGCACAGCCACCAGTTATGCTTTTATTTTTGCGGCAGATGATTACAGAATTTCAATAGATTTGTAGTGAAATCCAGCCTGTTTTCACTTAAGCTGGATTTTTCTGTCAAAATAAAAGCTTGAAAGTGCAGTAAGAAACGCTGACAGCTAGCGGTTTAAATGAGTAATGTTACTGCAGTCCAATTTCAAAATCTTTTCAAGTGTAGAAATTAGGAAATGTACACTGTAAAAAACAATAAACACAATTTGTTGAGACAACCTAAAATACCTTGTTACCCTGCTGCCTTAACATTTTAAGTTTAGTCAACTCAAATAAGTTTATTCAAGATGAAATTTAAGTTGTACTAAGTGACAACTTAGATATTCGAGTTGACTAAACTAAAAAATTGTTTGTTAAACTTAACAGCTGTGTTTGTTACTTACTTTTGAACTCTCAAAGTGCATTAGATAGAAGAATTTAACTTTAAAATGTAAAAAAATTTCAGAATTTTCCGAGTCTTCATTTGTATTTTTTCAAATATTGCAAATAAATGTATCGTGGACTTCATATCAAGATATTATCATATTTTGAGATTTTGTTTATTGTTACTGTCACGCTAGCTCAGAAGAAGAGACAAGAGGCCTGCGGATCCATAAGCACACTGTATTACAACAGTAATCGTAACAGACAGACAGGGGTCAAACAGGGGCAATCGGGAATAGTACAGGTTATCCAAAAACATAAGCAGTTTGAGCAGAAAGGTAACAAGGGTAACAGGCAACTGTTCGTAATCCAGAAGGCAGGCGTAGGTCAAAAGGCGGGCGACGAGACGATCAAGAAACCAGGAAACTAGGGGGGTCAACACGGGAATGAAAAAGCTCGGAAATTAACAGACTAGCTGATAATACTTCGCGAAGATACTGTGGGAAAGCCTGTCTATTTATACAGTGAATGAAATGAACAAGATGGCCAACAGGGGTGAGAGGTGAGAGGTAACAGGAAGTCCATGAGAAGGGGATTATGGGAAATGTAGTGAATAATGGTCCATAGTGAAATGAAAGCTCCCTCTAAGGGTGAAGGAAGGGAGCCACAACGGCACAGTTCTTGACAGTTACATCCCTAATATTTTGAATTTATGATCCAGTTAAAGCCACATCTAACTAGTCCGGAAGGAAATTTATTCTGCATTGCATTGTGGGATACATTATGCAGTGTGCTTTGCTTGTATACTGCACACTTTCACATGTAGTTGCAAACAGAAAGTGCATGTTTACACAGTATGCACTGTTTATATAATTGGATTTAAAATACAAAATAACCGATTACTGGACACCATTTGATGATTTAACATGCAACTTCCAGTCAAGAAGGAACTTGCAATTAAACAGTTCATTTAACACACTGCACATAGTAGTTCAAGTTGAATGCATTGCATTGTGGAATACAGTATGCATGTGCTTTGTATACTGCGCAATTTCATGCATAGAGAAAATACAGCACACACAGTATGCATTTATGCACTACTTATGGATATTGTATACTATTTGGATTAAAAATGCAAAATAACTGGACACTATCAGCTGAATTAAACGTAACATAATGAGGTCATGTGACAATATAGCATATTACTACAGTTTGAAATGTTTATTATAGGAAAACATTTGAATATCAACCACTAAATTTGCAGAAAATAAAAATAGAAGCTACTATTGCTCTTATTAAATGTGATAACCTGTGGTATGTGTGGATGCCCATTTCCATCATGGGATAAAAAAATAATAAATTCAATTTTAAAAAGTTGGCCAATTTATCTGAATTTATATACGTTGCAGTTCTGAGAATCAAAAAATAAATAAAAGCAATTGCAACTTTTTATTGTGAGTTAATTTACTTTTTTCCCCAGAATAGTCAGGAAAAAAGTCAGAATTATCCATTTATCCCATTGTAGAAACAAACTTCCATAGTTTAGAGTCATATTTCATGTTTCTTAAGTTTGGAAGTGGCTTAGCATGGAAGAAAATGTTTCAGTCACATTAAGGCATTAGTCACTTTTAGGAATTAATTTGGTCAGTTTGTGTTCATCATAGTTTATGCACATCATCTTACCTTATTAAAATTGCATTCATTTTCATTGTGCATACATGTTATTTATTTGCATCTTACAGTTTTGAATGCAACATCCTAAAATCTGCAAGTAAAAAATGTGTTAAGAATCCCAGCTACTGTGAATGCAAAATTGAGCTGTTCTTCACTTTTTAGTTCACTTAAAAAGATCTGAATTTAGTACTTTCAAAGGGGACTGACACTAGATCTTAAGCATCCACAAGTTCTGTGTGAATGCTGAAAGAGCAAAATGCATGAAAAGCAAGGAAGCAATAAAAAAAATCTAACACCACCAACCGTAACGTGAACTTAGATTTCACGCCTGAGGCAGAATCGGCAGCTTAAGTCATAAAATCATTTTATCTGCTGTGGAGTTCTGAGAGAAAGAGAAAGAGTGAGAGAGCACGTGCAAAGATGGAGAGTTTCCGGTGTCTCTGCGTTCCGCGGGGAAGATCTCGCATCTCTCCCAGGAATCGCGTGGATTAAATCCGTCTTCAACTCCCCAAACAAACCCAGCGCTGCCGCTGAAGATTTCTAATCGTAGCCTCTGCAGTTTCTCCTTCTCTCTGATTACTCAATTAAGCCTATTGTTTACCTAATCGCTCAGCTAATTATCTTCCCGTGTCAGGCGACGGGTCTGATAGGCTCCGAGAACGTGTCAGATAGACGGAGAAGCGCTTCACGGGGCGAACGGATGATGCGACGCGCGACGGCCGCCGTATTGCGGAATGTTTTTGGAGATATGTATCTCCTCCACAGCTATTCCCAAACATATTGTACGGAAGCACAGCACGCTGTGACCCAAATAGCAAACTCAATAATCTTCCGAAACAGACTCAGCAAGTGGAAGAAGAAGAAAAAACTTCTCCCGCTAAAAATACTACAGGGATTGTTGCACAAAAGCTGCTGCAGGCACAAGAAATCAACAAGAAGTCAAAACAGAAGTGAGATAATTCAATTCAGCTCTTACACAAGCATGCTTCTAAGCATTAAATTGTAAAACGAGTGATAATTAAAACATTTCCTTCCAGAACAAAGAGTTTATCTTTTAAAAAAGTATAATAGACAGAACTAGACGTGTTCTGAGGAAAATAAGTGTTGTTTTCTTGTGCAGAAGTTGCTGCCATGATGTTCATGTGTTGGTGTCTGTCAGGGCATTGCTGTGAGGTTGCTAAGGTCTTATAAATGGTTGCTAGGTGGTGTCTAGGTCATTTATTACTGTCCAGCCTTTTGATATTCTATAAGAAGGACATAACTATGCCTTGAACATTTAATGAAGTATAATAGAACTGCATACATTCACTCTTTTTGCTTGGCTAAATGCAAAACTTCTCTTGTCTCATCACATTCAATTAGGACTTGAATCATGTAAATTAAAAAAAAAATGTAGTTTGCATTGCTACATATAACTGTTGTTTTGATTTTTACATTTTTTATTTTAAAACAGTTGTCAAATAAAGATGTTGTATGTAATTTTTGACTGTACTAAAGCATAACGATACTATAATGTGCAGATATTTAGGAAACATGCTAAGTACATATTTATTTCTTCAAATTAAATTAATAATTTAATAGCCAGTTATTTTACTTTAAAATGTGCCAGTTGGCTAAAAACAATGTATATAACACTGGTTCAGAGACTGTAGATTATACCTGACCTAAAAAAAACTAGGCATCCATCTGACTATCTCTATGACCAGAGGCATATTAAAATGCGGAAAGTCAACTTAGTGTAAGGCTTGTCATAATCAGTTGTTAATTGCACCTTTTGCATGTCTTCAATTTGGCAACCCGTGTGAGCATCGAGGAAGAGAAAAAATATCTCCAGTGTTTTAAATTCGAACTGCAATAACCAATTCATCCACAAGCTAGTCTTTAAAAGGCCAAGGACAGCCCAAAAGGCCATGGGCCACATTTATGAAACAAACATATGACAGAAATTTGAGTGTATTTATCAATATAGACGTGAGCGGTGTCTACGATCAAATCTCACGTCAGGTTTGAGCTCGTGTACGCAAGTTCTGGAGTCAGCCTGAATTTGCGTGCAGCATAGAGAATTTCGAAGAATTGTATAATGACAGCATTTTGTTTATTTAGATTATTTTCCTGGCCAACAAACAAAGCTTTTTTATTCGTTCAGGGCGTTAGATTTATTTGCGCAAATGGCAGCATAGACAACAGACCATGAGGATTTACACATCGTCGCATCATCTGCCGCACTTTGGTCAACAGAGAAAAACAGAAATTATAGAAAGAATAAAAATAAAATAAATAGGGCTAGCATGTAGAAAATATATTTCTCTTAAGTAATTAACAGACTAACAAAAGGAAACTTTCGTTTCTGTGAAACTAATGCATTTTATTTGTTTTCTTTATATCTTTATTTATTTATTTATTTATTTATTCACATGTGAAGGATGATTTACGTGGATGAAGACAAGTGAAGTAAACAATTTAAACATTTGAATCTCGATGAGAGGGGCTTCACTTTAAAAACAAAAAACACAATTTGTTGAGTCAAAAAAAAATTGTTACCCTGCTGCCTTAAAATTTCATTCAAGTTGAAATGTTAAGTTGTACTAAGTGAGAACTTAAATATTCAAGTTGACTAAACTAAAAAAAAAATGTTTGTTAAACTTAACAGCTGTGAATCAACTCAAACAAGTTGAATCAACTCAAATATCTAAGTTGTCACTTACTAAAATGTAACATTTCAAGTTGAATAAACTTGTTTAACTTATTTTAAAGAATCTATTCTGCAAACTTTTCACATGCTTTTGAAAAACCAGTGTTTAGTTGATTATGATAAGCGCTCATTGTCACAGTTGTAAAAAACGACAGCTTTCTTCTTCCATGATGCTTGCCTTAGTACAGTTTGTTTTTTTGTTTTAATATTCTGGACTATCTGTTCCCGAGTTCATGCCGTCAGACTAGTTATGAGCACAATTAGGAAGATAATGAAGTCAAAGGTCAAGAGAAGAGTCTCTGCAGCCGCTGAAGAGAAGCTTCCTCTGCTCTCCAGTGACTCGACCGACTGCGGTTCTTTCAGGCTGTTTTTTATACTCATTTCGATTACAGCCATCGAGATGAGGACAATTCATGCTAACAATGTGATAACATGCTAGAAACATGTTGGCAACACGTTAGTTCATGATAGCAATATGTTAAAATGCTATAAACATAGCAGTTAGAAACAGTTCATGATAGCAATATTTTAAAAAACATGTTAATTTATGCTAATGAGATGTTAAACATATTAGCAGTGTCAAAATATGCTAGCAAACATGTAAATTCATGATAGCAATGTGTTAAAACATGTTCATTTGTGATATGTTAAACGTTAGAAACAAGCTAAAAAAGATGGTAATTTATGTTAACAATATGGTAAACATGCTAGAAACATGTTATAAACATGTTAATTAATGTTAGCAACATGTTAACAGTGTTAAAATGTTAACATGATAATTCAGCGATATGTTAAACATGTTAGAAACAAGTTAAAAATAAATTAATTCATGCTAACAATATTGTAAACATGTTAGAAACAAGTTAAAAAGATGTTAATGCATGCTAGCAAGATCATAAACATGCTCACAAACATGTTAGAAACATGTTCATTCATGAAAGCTGTTTGTTAAAAAATGTTATAAACATTAATGTTAGCAAAATACTAACATTGTTAAAACATGCTAGCACCATGTTAATTCATGCAAATAATATGCTAATTCATGTTTACAATATGGTAAACATACTAGAAACATGTTGGCAACATGTTAGCAGTGTCAAAACATGCTCGCAAACATGTTAGAAACGTTAATTCATGATAGCAATGTGTTAAAAATGCTATAAACATGTTAGAAACAAGTTAAAAATATGCTTATTCATGCTAACAATATCGTAAACATGGTAGAAACATGTTGGCAACATGTTAGCAGTGTCAAAACATGCTAGCAAATTTGTTAATTCATGAGAACAATGTAGTAACATGTTATAAACATTCATGTTAGCAAAAAATGCTAACAGTGTTAAAACATGCTAGAAACATGTTAATTCATGCTAACAATATGGTAAACATGCTAGAAACATGTTAGCAGTGTCAAACCATGCTTGCAAACATGTTAGAAATGTTAATTCATTATATCAATATCGTAAACATGATAGAAACATGTTGGCAACATGTTAGCAGTGTCAAAACATGCTAGCAAACATGTTAATTCATGCAAATAATATGCTAATTCATGTTAACAATATGGTAAACATACTAGAAACATGTTAGCAGTGTCAAAACATGCTTGCAAACATGTTAGAAACATGTTAATTCATGCTAACAATATGGTAAACATGCTAGAAACATGTTAGCAGTGTCAAACCATGCTTGCAAACATGTTAGAAATGTTAATTCATTATATCAATATCGTAAACATGATAGAAACATGTTGGCAACATGTTAGCAGTGTCAAAACATGCTAGCAAACATGTTAATTCATGCAAATAATATGCTAATTCATGTTAACAATATGGTAAACATACTAGAAACATGTTGGCAACATGTTAGCAGTGTCAAAACATGCTCGCAAACATGTTAGAAACATGTTAATTCATGATAGCAATGTGTTAAAAATGCTATAAACGTTAATTCATGTTAACATGTTGAAAGTGTTAAAATATGTTAACAACATGATAATTCATGTTAACAATATGTTAAACATGTTAGAAACAAGTTAAAAGGGTGCTTATTCATGCTAACAATATCGTAAACATGGTAGAAACGTGTTGGCAACATGTTAGCTGTGTCAAAACCTGCTAACATACATGTTAATTCATGAGAGCAATGTGATCAAATGTTATAAACATTAATGCTAGCAAAATGCTAACAGTGTTAAAACATGCTGGAAACGTTAATACATGCTAGAAACATGTTAGCAGTGTCAAAACATGCTTGCAAACATGTTAGAAACGTTAAATCATGATATCAATGTGTTAAAATGCTATAAAGGTGTTAATTTATGTTAGCAACATGTTGAAAGTGTTAAAATAGGTTAACAACATGTTAATTCATGTTAACAGTATGTTAAACATGTTAGAAACAAGTTAAAAATATGCTTATTCGTGCTAACAATATCGTAAACATGGTAGAAACATGTTGGCAAAATGTTAGCAGTGTCAAAACATGCTAGCAAACATGTTAATTCATGAGAACAGTGTGCTAACATGTTATAAACATTAAAGTTAGCAAAATGCTAACAGTGTTAAAACATGCTAGAAACATGTTAATTCATGTTAACAATATGGTAAACATGCTAAAAACTTGTTAGCAGTGTCAAAACATGCTAGCATGTTAGAAACATGTTAATTCAGATTAACATCAACAGCAATGTGTTAAAATATTATAAATATGTTAGAAAATGTTATAACATGCAACCTGATGGAACATGCAACAAATTAGCAACAGGCTAATTTACGTTAACTGTATGTTAAACATGTTAGAAACAAGCTAAAAAGACGGTAATTCATTTCATGCTAGTAATGTGTTAAAACATGTAAGCTACATACTAAAATATACAAAGCGTTAAACATGTTAGCAAAATGTGATAACATGCTAACAATTGATGTTTCTATGCAATTTTCTCTCACATAATTATATTTCTCAAGTAAATGTATCTCGTTTCAGATGTTTTTGATGAAAGACAAGACACAAATACTGATTAAGAACATGTTTTTTTGCAGAAAACGGACCACGGCAACTTCTCCAGTGCAAAAGCACCTCAAGAAAAGAAAATCAGAGAGAAAAGTAAACTTTATGGTATTCTTCAGCTCATAGAGCCCTAATGATAATCAAATGAGGGCCCAGAGAACAGATATAAATAAATAAGAAGCAGATAATTAAGTAAAGTAAGATGCACACACACACAGAAGTGAGTTAAAGCAGCTGCTGGGCCCAGGGAGGAGCTGCTGGGGAGAAGCAGGTTCTGCTCAGGTACCCCAGGCAGACGCGCACAGCCGCGCTAATTGCAATAATGACTGCCGCACAGACGCTAATTAAAGCCGCGTGTTGGATGGTGGTCTGCAGCATGGCCAAGCACTGACAAACTCTGACAGCGCACGCTGGCATCCGCTAACAAAGACATAATCTCAGCTGCCGTAAAAAAATACAGCGGGAAAGTAAATATTTCCGCACGATCCCCGTGCTGACCATATGGCACGTCTGTAATTATAAGGCCTCCTTTCCCCTTTCCTCGCGCTTCTTCAAGCCGAGGAGTGCGGGAGGGTGCTTTGCCTATCAGGCGGAGTATAATTGAACAGCTTATGCAATTGCTTTAATTATATACGGTAGTCGTACCGTCTCATCCAGGCTTGCAACATGTGGAGTGTTTCATCCATTCTGCTTCGGCTGTCACGCCGCCGTTGTGCTGCTTTATGTCCCGCGTGTTAAAACCCAACGTTTGCTATATAACCGTGTTTATGTATGTCGTGCAAAAATATTCCAGTAACCAATTAACCTCCTTCCTCTGTCTGTCGGGGTTTCTAATTTGGCAGACGCATATGTAATTAGTTAATAACCAGTGGTGATATAAATATCAGCAATTCAAAGGTCAAAATGTTGTTGTTGTGCTTGGAAAATGTTGAGGAATTCCTCTAATTGCTATTCTGCCCAAAATACTGAAGTAATTTCACATCTTTTTGCACAGTATTTGATTTGTTTTTATTAATGCAGCAGGGAACCAGTGTTTGATTTACTTTTCTTTTACTTTTTAATTTACTTTTAGTTAGTTTGCATCCATGGTGCTAATTATTTATTTGAATACACTATATTTGAATAAGACAATCAAAAATGTGCCTATATACACTACCAGTCAAAAGTTTTTGAACAGTAGTCTCTTCTGCTCACCAAGCCTGCATTTATTTGATCCAAAGTACAGCAAAAGCAGAAAAATTTTAAAATATTTTTACTATTTAAAATAATTAAATTTAATGTAATAATGTTATTTATTCCTGTGATTTTAATGCTGAATTTTTAGCATCATTACTCTAGTTGCATGATCCTTCAGAAATCATTCTAATATTCTGATTTGCTGTTCGAAAAAACGTAAAAAGTTTATTATTATTGTTATTATTATTATGTTGAGTAGAATTTTTCCAGGTTTTTCAGCAGTAATGATGCTGAAAATGTAGTTTTGATCACAGGAATAAATTATATTTTAAAATACATTCAAATAGAAAGCAGTTATTTTAAATAGTAAAAAATATTTTAAAAGTACTTTGGATCAAATAAACACAAGCTTGGTGAGCAGAAGAGACTTCTTTAAAAAACATTAAAAACCTTACTGTTCAAAAACTTTTGACTGGTAGTGTTATATTCATAAATATAATTTTTTATAATATTAAAATGTAATATATTAATATAATAATGCATATATTTAGCAATATTAATCAAATAAAATACTTTTGCATCCTGTTGCATCTGGTACACTTTAAAAACAATCAAAACTGTATATGATGCTAATCAAATAAATTACTTTTTAAAATAAAAATTGAAAAAATATATAAAATTCCATATAGAAAAAATCTAAAAAATCTTTGTATTCGCACACATATCATTTGAGCGATTTCACACCTTTTGCACAGTATTTAAGCTTTTTTACCAATCCAATCTGTGCTTAATTTACTGTTTGCATCCTTTTTGTAATGGTGCTAATTACATTAAGCATTGCTATTATTATTGCTTATGTCGTATAAACCATACATTATCATAAAACTCATCCCGCAGTGCTTGGCTTGTTAGGAGAGATGTGCTTGCATTCTTCAGAGCAGTGAAACAAACAAAGGACTTCTGTAGATGGTGGTGGCCTGTGGATGAGGTAGTTGCTAATTATTATGACTTGATGACCCTGAAACACAGTCACCTTCATGACGGGGGACGTTCTGCACCAGCAGGTCTGACTTCAGATTTGGCCGAGCAACAGAAACAATTTAAGGACACTGGCAATTATAAGGTTCAAATAGCGTTTAATTACATGTATGAAAGGGGCGATTCCTAGTTAATTAAGTTTTTTTTAAGGGGAATCTTCACATTCAGCAGAGCTAAATCACTTACTCAGGTTATTCAACTGTTTTCTAGTAATTCAGTTTTTAGAAAAACAGAGGTATGCTAATTTTAATGGTAAATAAATGAACTACATTGAATTAATCAAAGTATACCAGCTTTCTAATTTGTCATAACACAAAAAATAAAGGTTTTCAAGGGTTGACATTTTTAATTGTAAAAGTAAACATGTTAAAATTTTAAATAAATAAATGTTAAAAACATAAAAAGTATAAAATATATATATATATACACACACACACACACACACACACACACACACACACTTATGTAAAAAAAATGCTAAAAGATTTAAACAAGTGTGGAGGCAGTTTTGTGTGTAGAAAATTGCAGGATTTGGAGATCAGAGGAAGTTGTTCTTCACAGCTGGTGGAAAATTGTGTTTTGCAGCCTCTCACGCTTCATCCATCCGTCCTCTTCTTCTTACTGTATGACCGTCTTTCTCATCCTCCTCTTTGACGCGTTAGACAGTGCTGCCGTTAATTGAGTTAATCACGCTCTCCAAACTCTCCCCACATCCCTCGTTTCTCACGCACCACAGACTCCACAACCAACAGCTGAGCTCTCACACTAACAAAGAGAAGTGGGACACATTGCCACAGAAAACAAGATATCAGTTACGTTTCAATTAAATGTCACCTTGGTCTCAGATGTTTCCCTTAAGAAGAAATAATAATAGACATACAGTAAATGAGTCAATAGTTCTCATAAAGTAGGAGCCTAGAGCTATAAATGAATGTGGAACAGCTCAGATCATTTAACGAGAAATATTCGAGTTCTCAGCGAGAAAGTTATTTTGTTATGCATCACATTTTAAAGCTGTTTGCCAAGAGAAAGAGAGAGGTGCAACAATGTGAAAAAGTCTTGGCAAATCTGAGCACAGTTGGTTAAGGCATTTCTGTGTGGGTTGCTAGGGTGTATAAGGAGGTTTAGGCGTTTGAATGTGATTGCTATGGTGTTTGAGGTAGTTTTGGTGTTGCTGTGTGGTTGCTAAGGTGTTCAAGATGGTTTAGACGTTGATATGTGCTTGCTAGGGTGTTCAAGATGGTTTAGGCATTACTATGTGGTTGCTAGGGTATTCAAGGTGGTTTAGGCATTTCTGTGTGGTTGCTAGGGTGTTGCTATGTGACTGCTGTGGTGTTCTGGGTGGTTTGCAGGATGTTGCTATGTGGTTACTTAGGTGTTCAAGGTGGTTTAGGCATGTCTATGCAGTTGCTAGGTGATTAGGCATTTTTATATGGTTGCTAGGGTGTTTAAGGTGGTTTAGGTGTTGCTATTTGGTTACTATGTTTTTTCAGGGTAGTTTGTAGGGTGTTGCTATGTAGTTACTGAGGTGTTTAAGATGGTTTAGGCATTTCTATGTGGTTGCTAGAACGTTTCAGTTGGTTTAGGGGTTGCTATGTGGTTGCTAGGGTGTTTAAGGTGATTTAGGCATTTCTACGTGGTTGCTAGGTTTTTCTGAGTAGTTTGTAAGACATTGTGGTTACTAAGGTATTCCAGGTGATTTAGGCACTTTGATGTGTTTGCTGGGGTGTTCTGGGTGGTTTAGGCATTTCTGTGTGGTTGCTAGGGTATTTAAGGTGGTTTAGGCATGTGGTTCCTAGGTTTTTTGGGTGGTTTGTAGGGCACTGCTATGTGCTTACTACAGTGTTCAAGGTGGTTTCATTTTTTAATGCTTTTTTTTAGGTTTTCTTTGGGTGGTTTAGGTGTTGATATGTGCTTGCTAGGGTGTTCAAGATGGTTAAGGCATTTCTGTGTGGTTCCTAGGGTGTTGCTATGTGTCTGCTGTGGTGTTCTGCTGACTATAAAGCTAACTTGACTTGACTTGACTTCTGGGTGGTTTGAAGGATGTTGCTATGTGGCTACTTAGGTGTTCAAGGTGGTTTAGGCATGTCTATGCGGTTGCTAGGACGTTTAAGGTGGTTTAGGGTTTGCTATGTGGTTGCTAGGGTGTATGTGGTTGCTAGGGTGTTTAAGGTGGTTTAGGCGTTTCTACGTGGTTGCTAGGTTTTTCTGAGTAGTTTGTAAAACATTGCTTTATGGTTACTAAGGTATTCCAGGTGATTTAGGCACTTTGATGTGTTTGCTGGGGTGTTCTGGGTGGTTTAGGCATTTCTGTGTGGTTGCTAGGGTATTTAAGGTGGTTTAGGCATTGCTATGTGGTTCCTATGTTTTTTGGGTGGTTTGTAGGGCACTGCTATGTGCTTACTACAGTGTTCAATGTGGTTTCTTTTTTTAATGCTTTTTTTAGGTTTTCTTTGGGTGGTTTAGGTGTTTCTATGCATTGCTGGGGTGTTAAGGTGGTTTAGGTGTTTTGCTCTGTGGTTGCTAGGGTTTTTCTGGGTGGTTTGTAGAGCATTGCTATGTGGTTACTAAGGTGTTCAATGAGGTTTAGGTGTTTCTATGTGGTTGCAAGGGCGTTTAAGGTGGTTTAGACTTTGCTAGGTGGTTGCTAGGGCATTGTTATGTGGTAGCTGAGGTCTTCAAAGTAGTTAAGACACTTCTATGCTATGCATTTGCTAGGGTGTTCTGGGTGGTTTAGGCATTTCTATGTTGTTTCTATGGTGTTCAAGGTGGTTAAGGTGTTGTTCTGTGGTTGCTAGGGTTTTCTGGGTGGCTTGTAGGATGTTGCTATGTAGTTACTGAGATGTTCTGGGTGGTTTAGGCATGTCTATGTTGTTACTAAGGTGTTCAAGGTGGTTTATATGTTGCTCTGTTTTTGCTACGGTTTTCTGGGTGACTTGTAGGGCATTGTGATGCTATTGCTAAGGTGTTCAAGGTGATTTAGGTGTTTTTATGAGGTTGCCGTGGTTTTATGGGTGGTTTGTTTATGTGGTTGCTGGGTTGGTCTAGGTGGTTTATGGGTGCGTAGTCATGTTGCTAGGGTTTAGGCATTATGTGGTTGCTGGGGTGTTCTGGGTGGTTTAGGCATTTCTATGTGGTTAATGAGGTGCTTTATGTGTTTCTATGTGGCTGCAAGGGTGTTTAAGGTGGTTTAGGCGTTGCTAGTATGTTGTTAGGGCATTGTTATGTGGTAGCTGAGGTGTTCAAGGTAGTTGAGACATTTCTATGCGTTTGTTAGGGTGTTTTGGGTGGTTTAGGCATTTCTATGTTGATACTAAGGTGTTCGAGGTGGTTTAGATGTTGCTCTGTGGCTGCTAGGGTTTTCTGGGTGATTTGTATGGCATTGTGATGCTGTTAATAAGGTCTTCAATGTGATTTAGGTGTTTCTATGCAGTTGCTATGGTTTTCTGGGTGATTTAGGCTTTGTTATGTGGTTGCTGGGTTGGTCTGGGTGATTTATAGTTGTAGTCATGTTGCTGGGGTTTAGGCGTTATGTGATTGCTGGGGTGTTTTGGGTGGTTTCTGCGTTTCTGTGTGGTTACTATGGTGTTTTAGGTGTTTCTGTGTAGTTGCTAGGGTGTTTAAAGTGGTTTAGGCATTGCTCTGTGTTTGCTAGAGTTTTCTGGGTGACTTGTAGGGCATTGTGATGTGGTTACTAAGGTGTTCAAGGTGGTTTAGGTGTTTCTATGCAGTTGCTGGGGTTTTCTAAGTGGTTTAGGCATTGCTAGGAAGTTGTTGGGGTGCTCAGGGTAGTTTAGGTGGTTGCTGAGATGTTATGGGTGTTTCATGGGGCGTTGCTATGTGGTTGCTGGGGTGTTCTGGGTGGTTTGTAGGATGGTGCTACGGTGTTCTGGGTGTAAGGCATATGTAAGTGGTTGATAGGGTTTTCTGGAAGCTTTAGAAATTAGTATGTGGTTGTGGATGTTATGGGTGGTTCATAGGGTGCTGTTATGTGGTTTTCTGAGTGGTTTGTAAGGTGATGGGGCCCCTTACTTTCTGCTGTCAGTAGATTTATCAGTGTGTTTTAGTTTATATGATGCAGTGAAGAAAGATGCATTATATGAGATGTTTTAAGGCGCAACAGGACCACCAAAGACTCTACTCACTTAAACGAGCATCCATCCGTCAACCAGAGGGGATTTAACTGGAGAGGGCATCCGGGCATGTTTCCCTGGTGACTCTGTCCAGAGTCTGTCTGTGTTTGTCTGTGTGTGTGTGTGTGTGTGTGTGTGTGTGTGTGTGTGTGTGTGTGTGTGTGTGTGTGTGTGTGTGTGTTGGGGGATTCCTGTGCAGTGTCCGTCTCTGTCCCCTGGGAGTCGTGGGACCCTAGACATCTGTTCTCTTCCACTTGCTGTGGTCAGTCTGGCATTCCTAATCTTCGCACCCCTCGTGCTCCTCCCTGGAGGCGCCTGTCCGCTGACCTGCTTTCCCCTCTCTGCATCTCTGCTGCTTTATCTCTCTCTCTCTCTCTCTGTCTGTTTTTCTCTTTCTGTCACCGAGTGCCAGCAAAGCCAATCGGATGCGGCCACAGTCTTTCAGATCAAAGCTGTGTTGATTCCACGGCAGGAGCTTTTGAAGTGTTCGGAAAAACGAGTCACGTGTGGTGTCTTTATGACAAAATTCTCCTGATGCCTGTATTTTTACATCTTCATCTGTGCCGTCCGGCCCTCGTGCTCAGCTCTTTTGCAAAGATGATATTTTCGTTGCTAAAATAAAGCATGACGGTTAATCCGTTTAGTCTTTTGCGAAGTGTTTTTCCCTCTCTCTGTTTTCTGAGAGCGTGGCCGAGTCGAAACGCACGCCGCTTGTCTCCCAGCACTAGTTGAGCTGTTTGAAGCTGGAGCCCTGCTGTGCTTTCACACAAAGTTTTAACCTCCGGAAATAAATAAAATAAACACTGGTAATCTTGCTAGGTCGATCCCAATGTACTTCCCTGAAGTCTTCAACTAGCACTACATTTTCCCAGATATCATCTGCCTGTAGCTTTTGCTTTACCTTCTTCTATCTCTCTCTTTCTCTCTGGCATCTGTTCCCAAAGGGAAGGAGAAACCATAAAGGAGATCTCTTTCATTTTTCAGTTGTTGCTACTAGAGAGCAATGAGATCTAATGGATCTGGGTAGTTTGTAGGGTGTTGCTATGTGGTTGCTGGGGTGGGTGGCTTGTGTGTTGCTATTTGGTTGCTAAGAGTTCTGGATGATTTATAATGCATAACTGTGTGATTGCTGGGTTGGGTAGCTTGTAGGGTGTTGCTATGTGGTTGGTGGGGTGTTCTGAGTGTTTTTTAGGGTGTTGCTGTTAGGCCTGGCCGATATATTTATATCGATATTATGCGCATCTCATCAGTAAAGCCGGTTCTTTGATTAGCGGTAAATCTCCGGTAAATCGGTAGCGGTAAATCTAGTAGATCACTGACAAGCTACGCAATATCGGGTTCAGTTTCGCGGGTGATTCATTGGGGTAGCTTTTCAGTGATCTACAGCTCTGTGAATAAACTGGCGCTCCATTTGAAAACAGGTGATGGAGATTTACCGCTAATCAAAAAAACGGCTTTACTGACGAGATGCGCATGAATTTATCAATCGATATATATAGCCCAGCCCAAGTTGCTGTGTTCCTGGGGGGTACTGAGAAGTTTGTAGTGTGTTACTATGTGGTTGCTGGGGGATTCTGGGTAGTTTATAGAGTGTTACTCTGGTTGCTGGAGTGTTCTGGGTGGTTTGTAGGGCATTACTACACAGTAGGTGGTTTATAGGATGTTGTTGGGGTGGGTGGTTTGTAGGGTGTTGCTATTTGGTTGGTGGGGTGTTCTGTATGGTTTGTAGGGGGTTACAGTGGTTGCTGGGGTGTTCTGAGCGGTTTGTAAGGCATTACTATGTGGTTGCTGGGGCGTTCTTGGTAGTTTGTAGGGCATTATTGTGTGGTTGCTGGGTTGGGTGGCTGATAGGGTGTTGCTGGGGGTTCCAGGTAGTTTGTAGGGCGTTACTATATGGTTACTGGCGTGGGTGGGTATTAGGGTGTTTCTACGTGGTGATTAGAGGTTCTGAGTGGTTTATAGGACATAAATATGCTTGTAGGGCATTACTATGTAGTTGCAGGGATGGGTCTTTTGTAGGGTGTTGCTATCTGGTTGCTGGGGTGTTCTAGATAGTGTGTAGGGCTTTACTGTGCGATTGCTGGTTTGGGTGGCTTTTAGGGTGTTACTATGTGGTTGCTCTGGTTTTCTGAGTGGTTTATAGAGTGTTGCTAAGTGGTTACTGTGTTGTTCTGGATTGTATATAGGATACTATTATGTAGTTCCCAGTATGTTCTGTGTAGTTGCTAGGGTGTTCTGGGTGTTTTTTTAGGTCTTTGCAATGAGATTCCTGGGGTGTTCTGGGTGGCTTGTATGGCATTATTATGTAGATTCAATAATGTTCTGTCATTGTTGTGGTGTTCTGGGTGGTTTTTAGATCATTGCAGTGAGGTTCCTGGTGTTTTAAGGGTGGTTTGTATGTGGTTGCTAGGGTGTTGTTGGAGGTTTCTTTCATATAAATATATAAACATATATATAACATGTTTGCACATGCACATGTTGTCATATAAACATGTGCAATAGTTTATATATTTGCTCTTGGAAACACTACTAGTACATGTACCATATTCACAAATGAAATATGTGCAGATCAGGCACAGTAGAGTAGGAGCGGCACAGAGTATCAAGCCCACAGTCTTCTGGGTATTAAACCACATAATAAAAGCTGTAGCCCACAAAATGCTTTAGTGAAAACCAGAGCTCTTCTCCAGATATTGCCGCCCTGAAATCAACAGGTAACAGAACCTGTATGTACCTGTACGTGACTCTCATTTCAAAAAGCATCTAAATCAGCTCACATTAGCGCAGTGAAACTCATCGACGGTCGCATTTCTGACATTACAAGCATCCCGTTATTCATATACAGTATAAATAATGAGCACATCTCATGTTTATGCAGTTATCACTGTTACCGCCGATTATATTAATGCTAATTAATTCATACGAATGCTCCGGCGCTAGTTTGACAATCACAGCGGTAAAGCACTGTTGATTTGATCTGATTTGATTAGAAAGCCAATGTTAGCAGGAAGGAAAGGGGAAGAGCGTGTAAACAAGCGAGAAGGAGATGTTAATTCATACGCTGTCCAGGGCAGAGCATCAATCTTGCTTTGTGAGGTTCATCATCCCAGTAGCAAGAGTTCCTCGTTCAGTCGCACTGTCTCTCACTCCAACAACAGATCCATCATCCGTGCGGCTGATTGGGACAACAGTACTTGTTATGCTATAAAACCTATCATCGGGAAGTTAGATGCCATAAATCTTCCCTTAAACAGACAACAAGCTCTGGAAACACAGACAACGCCGCTTCTCGTCACAGATTGATAGCAACTTTGAATGTGCATGTGCTCAAACAGTGTGTTTGTGAAAAAGAGAGTGTGTGAAAGTTGTCTAATGGCTGATATGAATTGAAATGTGATGCTTTTTTGTTGTTTTGCTAGAAGCTTATGAGAGATTAGAATCCAAATTCAGTACTACAGAGTATATTGGTCTTCACAATAACTGTAGCTGTTGGCTTCATGCTTTTGCTTGTATTGTGAAACTGGAAATAATCAATGCAAGTGATGTAAGAAAAATGCCAGATGCATCATGCATTAGATACAAGTTCAGTCGACTGCTGGTTTTGGCATCTCAATGAAACACTAAGTGGATGCTCAGATTCTCTAATTTTGTTTTCCACACTATCATCTGTGCCAAATTTGTTTGTGGTTTTCACCAGAGCAGCCAAAGTGTTTAAATATGTACAACAGGAACACACTTGCAATGCACTAGCATCTTTTAAAATTACCGTTGTCTAAAAGCCACCTATATATTACATGTAATTTAATTTGGTGATATTAATTAGATGGTTATTCAAGTAATTGATATAAACATCTCAACTTGCTCAGCAAGTTTCTCTTTAAACTGTTGCAAAGAAATGTAAAATTTTTATACAGAAGGTGTTCATGCTAATTCCTTTTATAATGCCCTTTGTGCTGACAAAGCATTGTTTTAATGCAAGTTAATTCAAGTTAAAATGTTTAAAGCAAATACTTGAATAATAACAAATCGGAAAAAAGTTAAGCATAGCTAAAAATATTTGCATTTATGTTACTTATTTGTTGTTACTCCTAAAAGTAACTAAATGTTATATTATTACTTTTTATGAAAAGTAACATTATATTTCTGTTTCTTCCAGAATATAAATAGAATTGGCTCTCAGGTGTTGAGTTGCTGTTTCTAGGATGAGGTTATTTATATCATTTACACAGCCTACTTCAGTGTACATTTAGGCTTTTTTCACCTGTTTTATCATCCAGCAGTAAGTCTCACAATGGCACTTGAAGCAAAGGAAGAGACATTGTTGAAAAGCGGCATTGTTGCTGTCATAAATGGGTGTGGCTTAGACTGGCCTCGTCTGACAGCGCAGCAGATCGAGGGTAACCTTTAACTGGCTGCTGAAGTGTTGAGGCGGAGCCAGAAGCTAATGACAGTGCCATCTCAGGCGGGACGCTCCTTTTGTGTAAGAGACCCTCTGTCCCTAGAGAGCAGTACTATATGTTTCTTCATTTAACGCTTCATTTGTGATTGGCCAGATCTGTCTGCGTGTGTGTGTATGTCTACGTGGATTCATGTGCTTCACAGAAAAATAAAGACACTGAAATGTGAAGTTTAAAATCGCTTAATAACAAACATAAGGATGAAATGGATTAATAAGATGCAGCTAGTAAGAAGAGTAGCATAGTGTGCAATCTGCATGTCAAATGGCATGTTTACTGCAAGAACAGTCGTATATCAATGTGTGTGTGTGTGTGTGTGTGTGTGTTTGGGGGTGGCGAGGATCATTGCGTGATTTGAGGTGGTGTTAATGTCTCCAGTCTCCCCTGTGTCTATCCAGACACAAAGGCGGCCCCCATGTGGGACGGGCCCCTCTCCACTCCTGGGTCCTAAAGTGATCTTAATATGAAGATCATTAACTGGAGACAGAGAGGGAGGGGTGAGCTCATGTGCGAGAGCAGAGAGGGTCTGTCAGGAACGACCCATGCCATCAATCTTGTCATTTACACAATGCAAAATCAAATCAGCGGCAAATAATAAACTGTCGTAGACAAGCAAGAGTGTCGCTAAACACAAATAGACCTTCAGAAAATCATTAAAGAGTTTTTTTACATGCAAAAAAAGTTGCTTTACAAATTCATGCATGCATTTTTAAAAAATGGGTGGTTTTTGATTGTTTGTTGTAGGAGAAAGTTTATATGCATGAATAGCAAGTGTAGTTTTTTCACCATTTTAAAACATATTTGTTTTTTCGTTTTTAGTAGTTAATTTTAAATTGTCCTGCAATGAATCTTAAAAATTATCCTGCATGCATAATGATGTCTGTAAGATTTTGATATTGTAAATGTAATTAGAAAATGTTTTAAATGTAGCAGTTTTAATATTTTCATACATATATGTGCAAGGAGACCTGACAATGTTTATATATATATATATATATATATATATATATATATATATATATATATATATATATATATATGCATTCGGTAATGCATTTATAAATGGGTGTTTATTCAATTTTATTTTAGGATGAAGTTATAGCAAGTGTAGTTTTTCACCATTTTAATCACCTTTTTTTCACCATTTTAATCACATTTCATTTGCACTTGCAGAAGAGAATAATTAAGCATTCATATGCTGTTTTCCTAATCACTACTTATTTATTTGAGTTTTTCAGTAAGAGACCAGTTGTAATCAATATTTCCATGCATATATGTGTAATGAGGCCTAACAATCTTGATATGCCTTTGTTGAGCATATTCAGCGACAAAATTGGTCAAATCTGTGCTTTCTCCCATACAAATCCCCATCTGCACTGAATTGTTCCTAAATAGACTGCGAGCTGCTAATAAAGTATACTTAACATAACAATAGAAGGCAGACCGCTGTCACAGGACGGCCGAGTCAGCCTGGGTGTAAGATAATAGATCCGGGAGCCAATGGGATCGCTCGGATGGCTCGTACCTTCTCTGACTCTCGTTTTTTTTTTCCACTCTGCTCAGCAAAAGCCGAGCTAAGATCAATATCGTGAGCGCTCCCTCTCATCCTAAATTACCGGCTAACGGCAGCATCCTTTCCCCCCTCCGCTACACTCGAGACCCTGCGGAAGCGAGGGATCGGCTATCTTTAGCAGTAATGGAGGCTGTTTGTAATAAAGCAAGGTGGTTAATATCTGCTTGTCGGCTTTCTCTGCCTGTTTCTCTACTCTCAGGGGCTACGGCGCTTATATTATTAGCCGTGTAAAACGGCACTAGTGTGTGGTGGTGAGGTCTTATTAAGCTTTTACCTGCAGGCTTCTGTCCAATCTCAGCAGGCTGCAACAGTAAGCAGAATGTTATATTGGAGGGTTTTATTAAATTGACGGTTGCAGGTCTCTGTGGAGGAGATTTGGGAACGGTGCGGGAAAAGAGCGACCTTTGAACTTTGACGGGCTTTGGTGGTCCCCACAAGAATCGGCGGTTAGTGTGAACCACAAGAGTTTTAACCGTGGCACAGTAGGTGACGTGTGCGTGTGGGACACAGGAGAGCTGATGACTCATGGGTTCAGGTCTGATCTGGGTCATATGCCAATCTCGTTCCCTCTGTCTCTGGACCCCTGGAGATTCATAGAGGTACTGCATGTACAGAACTTTCTTTGAAAGATTCTGTATATGTGTGCATGTTATGCATTTAAAGAAGGAAGTGTTATTAACTTACATGCAAAAAAAAATGTTTCTTTACAAACAATTAATGCATGTTTATAAATGGATGGTTTATTTTAGGTTGGCGTTTATATGCATGTATAGAAGAAAGCTGATTTGTTCTACAACTTTATTTAAAGGTACTCAAATAAAAAATATCCATGCAATAATGCATTTACCTAAATGGGTGGATTATGCTGATTTATTTTAGGCTTACGTTTATATGCATGTATAGGAAAAAGTGTATTTATTCTATACTTTATTTAAAGGTAAATTACTCAATAAATATTTTTTATATGCAAAAAGAAAGAAATTGTCATTACAAATTCATGCATCCATGCAGCATTATATAAATATAAGTATATGCAAGTTTATTTTAGGCTAATGTTTATATGCATGTATTAAAGAAAGTGTATTTGTACTTTAAAAGTTGAATCACTCATGCTTTTAACATGCAAAAAGAAACTTTTTTTTTACAAATTCATGCATGCATGCAGCACTACATGTTTATAAATGAATGCTTTGTGTGAGTTTAATTTAAACTAAAGTTTATATAAACATATAGAAGAAAATGTATTTGTTCTATTTTTTTCGTTGAAGGGGAAATTCTTCCTTTTTGCAAATTCATGCAAGCATGTATACATGTAAATAAATAAGTTTATGCTGGTTTATTTTAGGCTTAAGTTTGTATGCATGTATAGAAGAAAGTCTAATTGCTCAGTAACTATTTATAAGTTAATCACTCATTAAATCTATTTTTTCTTGCAAAAGGAAACCCTTTCATCAATGCATGCATGAAAACTACAAAAGGAAATGCATGCAATAAGAGAAATGCATGTGTTAAAATGTATTGTTCAGGGAACCTGTTTAAAACATTTGTTGATTCCAATAGTGCAACAGCTACACATTTCACCTTTAAAATGTACAATTGAAAGAAATAACATCTTATTTCATTTTGGCTTATTTCTAACAAGCATAAAACTGTCATTAAAAACTGTAAATCTGTTTTTTGCACTCTAAAGTGCTGCAGTGAATTCAGAACGGTGTTGTGAAGGTAAGTGTGTTAATTGAGAGACAAGGAAACTAGAGTGGCATAATGTAATAATGTTGACAACCCATGCTGTTCAGAAAGGATAAACTAGCCGTAAGCAAAAAGGTAAAATGTTTCATCTACTCGTACTAAATTCTCCAAAATTTTCTTTGCAGATCCCTCACAGATGAACTGGATTAGTTTCTGCATTAGTAGGGACAAGGACGCCCTCCTCTGGCCAAATCTCTAAAAAAGGTCATGATTTTATGACAGTTGTGATATTAATTGTTGAAGACACTCCTACTGGATTTTCCGAGCTTCATGTGAAGATTAAGACTGTAAGATGTAATAATAGTGCATTTCATTCTTTTTAGAGTAAATAAGACCTGACCTTAAGACTTCCCACGGTTCACACAGCCCACCTGAAGATCCTGAGAGACCAACAGGTACATTACACCGGTGTGAGTTTTTGTTCACAAAAAAATGCTATAGAACACAAATGTGACCACAAAACCAGTCTTAAGTAGCAAGGGTATATTTGTAACAATAGCCAAAAATACATTGTATGGGCAAAATGAATTTTTTCTTTTATGCCAAAAATCTTTAGGATGTTAAGTAAAGATCATGTCCCATGAAGATATTTTGTAAACTTCCTATGGTAAATAAATCAAAACTTAATTGTTGATTTGTAATATGCATTGCTAAGAACTTCATTTAGACAACTTTAAAGGCGATTTTCTATATATATATATATATATATATATATATATATATATATATTTATTTATTTATTTTTGCACTCTCAGATTCCAAATTTTCAAATAGTTGTATCTTGGCCAAATTATATCCTATCCTAACAAACCATACATCAGTGGAAAGCTTATTACTGATGTAGGAATCTCAATTAAAATAATTGACCCTTAAGACTGGTTTGGTGGTCCATGGTCACAAATCACAAATGAGATCTCTTTTTAACAATTTTAACAATATCAGAGATCTCAATATGAAACAAAACATTTCTCAGGTTTCTCAACATCAGATTAATTCCCTAAATTGTATAGCTTTTATAGCAAACAAAAAGTGTAGTTAACTAATGTAATTAACTAATGAAACGAACAAAACTTATACTAAAATAACTCTATTAAGTCTCCTGAAAGAGCAAGATCTATCTTGAAGAACATTATGTTTTTGGTGTCACTCGCTTTGTTCAGATCAAAGCTTAGCTCATCCTCCTCTTCCTCATCTTTATGAGGTAAACGTCGTAAAGTTCTCAGCTGCCTAACTGACCTTATTCCATTCAGTGATGTGCAAACGACATCCCTTTTGAATGGCTGTTGACTTTTCACTTCCTGTTGACAAAACCACCCCATTCAGATCTTCAAACACTTCATGTTTGCTGTGGAAACAGACCTCGTCAACATCTGAGTCCTACAGCATATTAAAGGCATCGTTCACCCAAAATGAAAATTCTGTCAATAATTACTCACCCTCATCCTTAGTTTGTTCTAAACCCATACAAAAATGTTGAATAAAGATGTTCATTTTCTTACAGGTTTGGATTAATGACTGCATTTTTTTTTTTTTTTTTTTTTTTTGGTGAACTATCCCTTTGACATGGTTAAACATCGTTTTTCATGGTTATTCTTGTAAAGGTATTTTAGGCAAGTGGATCTGACCCCAGATCAGAATAAAACAACAAAGTTCACAAAAGAATCGCTTTTGATTACTTGTGTACTGTTTACGGCATATCGTGCAATAACCTTAACTTGAAATGTTACATTTTACTAAGTTACAATTTAGATATTTGAGTTGATTCAACTTACAATTTTAAGGCAGCCAAGTAACAAACACAGCTGTTAAGTTTAACAAATGTTAGTTTCAATATCGAATATCTAAGTTATGCAAAAATAAATGCTTCAAACTGTATATTATCTATATTGCTTGTCATTATGTTGCATGTTTAGATACGCAAGTTAAATTTGGTTCTCATTTTACACTTTCAGAAAAAAAGATACGAAAGCTTTCAGTGGTAACCTTTCAAAATCTACTAATATGTACACGTAACAAAAAACAACAGATTTAATTTTGTAAAAAAAAAAATATATATATATATATATATATATTAAACAAATAAATAAGCTCTGCAGTACACAATAGTGTCATTTATTCAGCTTAACTCAATTAACTTCAGTGTTGATTCAATTCAGTTCAATAACAGCGATGTTACAAAATTATAATTCAATTTTATTTTGTTCTCGTTTAATAGTGTCAGCACAATAAAAAGCTCTAGATAATATTACTAAATATAAACCTTTAAACCCTCTTAAAACCATAGTAATTTCAAGTTTTTCTTGTTTCTTATTTTTTTTATAAAACTGTTGCAATAGCTATATGAAAATAATAATCAGATTTGTTTGTTTGTTTGTTTGTTTTTGCTTAGTAATGAAGTTCATCATGCTAATTGTGTTTGTTTACTGTTGCCAACCAACATAACTTGTTGCATTAATATAGTTCACGAGTTCACGCTTACACATGATTAGCTGGAATATTGTAATGCGTATTTGGCGGGCTGTCCAGGGAAGGGTTTCGAGCTCGGGAACAGCCCGAAGGAGATGGGGTGGTGGAGGGATGCTGATGAACCGTCGAATAGGTAGTAGTAAGTCAGCTGTATTTAACCTGCTAGCATTGGTTAACTTTATGGTGCTACTCTTGTGTTAATTAGGCTAAGTATCTGACGCGCTCCTCCCGAACTTTGTTAGTAAACATCATGTGATGTGTCAGGTTTGTTTATCAGCATTTTACAACATCAAATGCTGCCTATACAGACAGATTTTAAAGCTGATTTCTGTGTGAAAACAAAACTATAGAAATGTTTTAGATATTACCAGCGTTTGGTCTCCTTTACACAGTTAGCTGACTTTTGTCTTTATGTATGAGTAGGGTAAAAGACTCTTTAGTACAAAGACAATCTGGCCTTATTTGTACAGTATGCAGTCTTTTTTAAAAGCCAACCTGTAATATTTAATACCACTAGTTGGATTGTTTCTCAAACGTGCCTATTTGAGTTCCTCCATTCAAAAAACGCGTCACTCAGACGTGTAATTAGGCCCATTCTGAGAGATGTATTGATGTGAAGCATTTCAATATGCTGCAGCTCCTCTCAGTCGTTTTGTGTATTAAATATCACATCTTTGGAATTATTTCTAGAGGGCAAGTGTTGAAAAGTCCCGAAATGTGATCTCCAGACCGGGCAGCCCCTGTCCGAACCCCTCAGTGCAGGTGAACGGAAGAGGCTTCCCTCCTTTATGAGACGTATTTGAGTGCAGGTGGAGAAGTGACCAATCAGAGGGCAAGAAGAGCTTCTACCTGAGCAGGTATCACCCGTGTGAGGATCTTTAAAGCTGCTGTGCGTGTGTGTGTGTTCAGGCAGTCTATCGGACCCATCTCACCCGAAAATCCCTCTGAAAAGCGAAAAACGAGACAAAACACACCGATTATGGAGACTAGAGGTGTTCTGGTTTTGTGTTTCGCCTGCCTCGGCGTGTTTACCGGCGCGCTTGGCGATAAAAAGGACATCTACACGAAAGTCGTGGACTTGCTGGCTCCAGGTGAAGACTACCTCACAGAAGATGCTGTTCTCTCTCTGTTTGAGCGGCTGGAGAACCGTGTGCAGTGCTCCGGTGTGTCGTGTGGAAAGGTAGGATATATTTGCGGACTTTTGGAAAGGTCGAGGTTCAGCGCGCGCGCACGGCGGCTGAAGGCTCGTGCGCTACAGCTGTGAGAACAAATCTGATTAAAAATAAGGGCGAAAAGCACTGATTTATAGCCTAAACTATAAGGATATGCAACTTAAGTCTCTTATATAGGATGAAATACAAGTTACCAGCAGTTTTGAGAGAATAAATCATGCCTAAGGTTAAATAAAGAATCAGTGCCGTAGCTGAAGGACAGCGTGTGTTGTAACCGGTCACGAAGTCTTTTGCGCTTTGCGCAATTTTAATCACCTTTAATCTCCTTTTGACCTTTCTTTCAAGTGGTCCTGTGCTTTGACAAGTTACTTTTTCCAGTATAAAAGACTTGAGATCGTTCAACACCCTTTGTTGTCACAATGCAGACCTTTGGCATTCATCTGTATTTAAATTTCATGAGAACGTTCTATTCTAACAAAAATATGTTCTAACTAAGAATGTTTCACTAATCTGTATTTTAAATTTCATGAGAACGTTCTCTTCTAACAAAAAATATGTTCTAAGAATGTTTCACTAACGTTCCCATTAGATTCTGAAAACGTTATTTTCGAATGTTCTTTAACCGTTCAAAACGTCCGTTTTTTAAAGTCGTTTTCAAATGTTTTTGAAATGTTCAAAAAACGTGAAAAAAATGTTTTTTTGTTGGTTATTCGAACGCTAAGGGAACATTCCATTCCATTCATTTTGCCAACATTGTGGAAGTTACTTTTGAATGTTCTCTGTATGTTCTAAAATGAGTAGTGACATTTACAAAGCGTTAGATTCATGTCAAACTCAAATGATTCAGGAATAAAAAACATTTTTTAATGTTTCTAGAACATTTGTAAAGACCGATATTGAACGAACAATCTATCAATATTAGAAGAACATTTGAAGAATGTTCCTGCTGAGTGAAATTTCTTATTTTAAAATGCCAGACAGTTATGAAATGCAAAACTATCTTATGAAAAGAACAAAAACAAAAAAAGCATAAAACTTTCTTTAAAAAAAACAAAAAACAGGTTTTGCTCCCCTGTACCTGAGTTTAACCTTTCAGATAAAATCATTAAAAAAAAAAAAAAAAAACAGATCAAAACAATCAAAGTTTGCCATTTTGGTTTTATTCTATAAAAAAAAACATCCATCTTGATCACCAAAAGCAGTAGAAAAGGTGTTTGTGTGATTGAGCTTTGACTCTTTAACCTTATAAGTTACAGTGACACTCAAGCACTATAACTATCAAGTAGACCTGCATCATGAAATATATTATCATAATTAGAAATTATGAACAAAAAAACATAGTTACATAGTACTCCTGAACAAATTTTGCTGAAAACATCACTGAGACCAGAAATGTTATTTTGATTTATTTTATTTATTATTTATTTTTATTTATTTATTTTATTTGACAGTTTATTATTATATTATTATCAGTGATCATATAGGCTTGAATGTTTTTATAGAGGTGGAACTGTAAAATCCTAGTAAAATTTTTGTGGGTCTCCACAATAAGAAGACACTTTTTAGAAATCTTTTTGTCATGTCTGTGTGATTTGTTTTTTTGAGGACAGTGGTAGTTAATATGTACCACAGTTATAAGATTTTGGCAGGAAATGTTTTTAAGTTTTGCATGTCTGTGTTTGTACATTGAACTTTGTTTTACTTTGAACATTATTTTTATGTAGATTGGAGATTTGTGTTCCTCCATAAAAGTGTTTTGAAACATTTTTCAGTTGGATAAATATTAACTTTTTGTTATGTAGGCTTTAGGTTTGTTAACAGCAACACATTTCCATAAATATTATTTTCAAACAGATTCAATTATGACCATCTAAGGTCATCTTCAAAATAAGTCTCATCTCAAATAAATATCTGTGTTTTTTAAAGCAAGTAAATACTAATGGCTTTGCCTGTAATGTATTGATTTAATACAAAACAGTTGCATTAAATACAACATTTATACAGTCATTGTTTCATCATTGAGCGCTCTGTCTTTCTGTCTCCTGTATCTAGTGTCTTTCAGTGGATCAACTCTCTCAGCTGTTGAGTAACTACAGCAGCTCACAGGGGCTTCAGATGGAGGATTTCTTCACTGTGGCTCCTGGCTTTTGTTTGTTCCTCAGCGCTCCACTGGAGACCTGCAAAGCCATACAGGAGGGCCGCTGGGCCGAAGAGACGGATCACTTCATAGAAATGCTCTACGGCCATGACCACGACCATAACAGCACCACTGAACATCCTCCTCATGGAGACATCACTGAAAATGAGGATTTGGAGAAGATGTTTGATGATATAGAGAAATACTATCAGCCTGACACACATGAGGTCAGCACAGCTAACTTATTAATCATTAAGATACATTTTTATTTTAATGCCCTTTATTGTATTGACCTATACCTGATTTTCAAGATGCTTGAAATACTGTTAAACTATTCATTTCATCTTGATTTCATCTTTGCTGACTTTTTTCTCATTTAGGGTCATGAATGTGCATGCAAAGTTTCAGCATATAATCATTTATTGTAGCTTGTCAGAGACTAAAATATGAAATACATGAGGACTTTTAGGAAGTTTATGGAAACTGAGACTGAATCATCCAAGAAAAATAGATTCAATGATTCATTACCTAGTTTGAATTTTTGTATTTTTTTCTATATATATATCTATTGTTCATTTTTATTTACGTTTTAGCTATTTTACACTAAATATAAATTATAAATGTTGCCTTTATTTTCAACTAACTGATTTTTTCCTTTTTTTTACGAAATTAATTTTTTTATGTTTTAATTAAAACAGAAAGTCTTTATTGTAGCTTTATATTTTCTTTTCTTTTTTATTTTAAACTAACTAAATTCAACACTTGAACTTTGAAAAACACTAAATACACCAAAAAAACTTTATTGTAGCTTGTCAAAGACTAAAATATGAAATACACAAAAACTTATGAATTTATGACTCAAAGTTTTATAATCTAGGTGAGTTTTATAGCCAAAACATCTAACAATTTTGTCTGTGCAGCTAATTCTGAACATAAAATATGCTAAAGTTTTAGCAATTTTGTTAAAATTTGTTTTATTCGTTTTTTAAAATATAACTATATAGATTTGTTTTTTTTAGTTTGTTGTTTTAGTTCTTAAACTAAACGAAATTTAGAAATGTTGCCTTTATTGGCAACTAACTTTATTTTAATAATAATATATAATTTTTATATATTTTTTTAAATTAGAAACTTTGAAAAACACTTAAAACAAAAACCTTTACCGTAGGTTTTTCTTTTTTTTTTCTTTTACATTAAAGTAACAATTTTTTAAAATTGTTTTAGCTTTAATGATATCATCACATTGAAAAACACTAAAGACAGACAAAAAAACAGAAAACCTTCATGGTAGCTTGTTGAATACGTATGAAATACATGAAAACTTAATTTTAACTTAAAATAATACTCAATGTTTATTTCAGAGTTAACTTGAAACTAAGACTCATTTTCTCAATCATCCAGGAAAAAAAAAATGTATCATTTAGTTTCATAGTCAATTTGAACATAAAATATGTTAAAGTTTTAGTAAGTTTGTTGTGTGTTTAGGTTATTCGTTTTAGTAATTGTATTACTTCAACTTAAAGTAAATGAAAATGTATTAAATTAAATGTTATTTTATTTCTAGCAGCATTTTTTTTGTATTAGTTAATGATATCAATAATTTAAAAAAGCACTAAAAACAACAAAAAAAATTTATTGTAGCTTTTACTAGCTTGTCGAAATCTAATATATAAAATACATGCCAACTTATAAAAGTTATGACTCAAAGTTTACTCATAACTCATAGAATCATTCGAGGATGATCAAAAAATAAACTATATAGAGTCAAAAATAGAATGTTAACACAATAGAAATAGCACAATAAAATAAATGTGAATTGTTCAATTTCTCACTTATGTTATTTTTTTTGTTTCTGACATGCTGCAAAATAGGTTTTCTGTTTTTAAATAAATCTATATAGTGTTATTTTTTGCAAATGGCATGGAAACACAAAAGTTGTAAGTTTTTGAACACAACAGGAGGTTTAGTTCTTTTTATGTTGCTTGTGGTACTCTGTAAAGTAAATTCATGCAAAGGCTAATTGCTACTTGACTTTTGCCATTGAGACTGACAGCAAGCCTCTTAAGATGCAATCCAAACTGACATATGATGGACGTTTGATGCTGACGGGCCACATCTGTCTTGTGTTTATCTGTTTGTTTCAGCCCTGTCTCACTATGAAGGACATTCTGGAAGAGAGCAGCCATCAGCACGGCGATCACATGCACACAGAGCTGGACTCTGTGATGGGAAATGTTCTCTATCACGCCCTGCATGGAGACTGCATGAAAGCACTCAACCTTCCTGAGCAGCAGTACTTCCTGGATTACATCTTCAGCCATTTTGGCTCTGATGATCTCATGCTTCATGGTATGACTGTCTGAGAATCTTACAACAGAATACATCTTTTGAGCAATACCTTTTTGTAACATTTCCTCAAACAGTGCTCATTTACAAAAAAAAAAAAAAGTAAACCAATAGCTATTGGCTGTTTAGAAAGTCAGAGCTCTTTGATATGTCCTTCTCTACACGTTCCTTCCTTCAACAGAAAATTGGCCAACACAAGAAACACTGTGGTTTTTTTATATATAATATTATTCTTTTCAGATTTTGAAGGGCTTCTGAAGGCTTTAAACCTGGGTGGAGGGGAACATGACCACGACCATTATAACCATGACCATAAGGCTGAAAACCAGCACAGCAGAAACAGCCACAGTCATGAGGATGCTCATCGGTCCAACAGCAGCTGGGACAAGGTAATCCTGCGATTCTGAACTTTTTTTTTATCAGCCGGACCACTTAAACCTACACTGTCATTTTATGTAAGGAATAATTGATGACGGGACGTTGAACTCCTAGAAAATAATGCACACCCGAGGTGGTGATGCAGAGTGACTGTTACACCTCGGGTGTGCATTATTTTCTAGGAATTATTCCGCTTATTCTACAGTTACCACACCTCCAGACATCGATCAGATGATATATTTCAAGGCATTCATCTGGTTTTTGTCCTTAAAACACTGTTGTGAATAGGATTAATTTCTTACACAGCTCATCCAACGACTTCGTTCATTTTAGACCTAGTAACGACGCTTGAGCCGTTGATAGCAGACTATGCAGTTAATAATGTAGTTTAGACAGACAGACTGGCAGGCAGACAGACGGAAAGAGAGAGAAAGAGAAAGAAAGAGAGAGATTAAGCATGTGAATTACCTCTGTGAGTCTGTGCTTCTCTTAAAAGTGATCAGCAGCAGCGTCTCTACTTATAGTGGAAATTTACGTTAATTTTCTTCAGGAACAGCGTCGTTGTTACCTCGCTTGTGAGAAATGTCATGTAGCTTTTAAGTTGTTAATCGTCAGAGCAGTGCTAACAACATTAGCGTGTACGTTAACGTGTGTGCTGACTGGTATGTGTGTGTGTCTGTAAGAGAGGGAGTGTGGGAGAAAAAGAGTATGTGCTTGTAACAAAAAAATTTAAATAATCTGTCGTTTTTATCCTGTTGTTTACTGTATTTATTTGTTTGGCCAGTGTCATTGTGGGTTTTGTTTATTTTGCTGTTTTAGGCTGTAAGGACCTTTGAAATAAAGGAAATAGTGTGGCGAAGTGATATAGACATGTAATGAGGTCAGAAGCTGCCTGGAACTACGTTCGCCCTGTGTTTCCCTGAAAATAATGCAGACCTTCAGAACGTTCGTCAGCCAATCAGATTCAGTCATTCAGCAGCCTCGTAGTATAATGAAAATTTAAATATATTATTTAAAGATATTTATTTATATACATACTTACTTACAGTCAAAAGTTTTTTTATGATTTTAAAAGATTTTTTATGTTTTTAAAGAAGTCTCTTGTGCTCACCAAGCCTACATTTATTTAATCAAAAGTACAGCAAAAACAGGATAATTTTTTAATAGGTTTGCTATAAAAAAAACTGTTCTCTATTTTAATATATTTAAAATGTAATTTATTCCTGATTTCAAAGCTGAAGTTTTAGCATCATTACTCCAATCACACAATCCTTCAAAAATCATTCTAACATGCTGATTTGCTGCTCAAGAAACATTTATGATTATTATTCATGTTAAAAACAGTTGTGCTGCTTCATATATTTCTTCATATTTCAGGTTTTTTTAATGAATAGAAAGTTCAAAAGAACAGCATTTATCTGAAATTGAAATATTTTGTAACATTAGAAATGTCTTTATCATCAATTTGATCAATTTAAAGCATCCTTGCTAAATAAAAATAATATATATTGGAATATTCCAGTATAATTCCAAAAATTATACAGACTCCAAGCTTTTCAATGGTTTAGTGTTTAATGTTACAAAAGCTTTTTATTTCGGATAAAGGCTGATCTTTGGATCGTGAAAAAAGAAGTACTCAACTGTTTTAAATATTGATAATAATAATAATAATAATAATAATAAATGTTTCTTGAACAGAAAATCAGCATATTAGAATAATTTCTGAAGGATCATGTGACACTGAAGACTGGAGCAAGTTTTTTTTTCTGACAGCTTTGATCACAGGAATAAATTACATTTTAAAATATATTCAAAGAGAAAACAGTTATAAGAAATTGTAAAACTATTTTTTACTGTAAATAGTAAAAAAAAAAATTGTACTGTTTTTGCTGTACTTTAGATCAAATAAATGCAGGCTTGGTGAGCAGAAGAGACTTCTTAAAAAAAAAACTGTTCAAAAACTTCTGGTAGTGTACAGGATTTCCCCCTTTAGATTTTAAGTTAGTGTATTTAATTATTCAATGTAGAATAATTAACAAATCTGAAGTGGTGATCTTTGGTCCATGGAAGTTAGCCGAACAGCTTTCACTACATCTTGGGCCTTTAGCCTCCAATCTCAACACTCAGCTGAGGAACCTTGTGATTTTTGACTCTGTGAGCTGAAATTTAATCAACTAAATAATGCTGTGGTAAAAGGTAGCTTTTTTCAGTTGAAATGTTTCTTGTTTTAAAAATACAGAAACTGCGATTCATCCGTTTATTTCATCCAGACTGGATTAGACTCGACTGAATGCTTTAAATCAATATTGAAGATGCACCTTTACTCTGTTGCATATAATCGTCTTTGGATGTTTGGAGACTGGAGAGTAATAAGCTTTGTGTTTTTGTATTTGTGTTTAGGCATTTTGTCATTTTGCGAGTGTAAAGCACTTTCTTTATCTTGTGTTGCTTTTAAAAGTGCTATAAAAAATAAATGTTGATTGTTGATTGATAATAATTTAATTGCACATTCATGTTTACCATTCTCTGATGTCAGTTAATGGTCATAAGACATGTTATTATCTTATGTTAGTTAGTTTTATGCAATAAAATTAATTATTAACTTTTTATCAACTCAAATTCCAATTTGGGAAATCTTGCAATAATCAATAATTTAATAATAAATAATAATTTAAAAAAAGTTATACTGCAGTATAAATAATGTTATTAATAATAAATGTATATTATTGAAATGCAGGTTAACAAATACAATATTTAGATCCTTTTAGTAAGTTTTGATTGTTTTTTTTTCCCCCACAAAATTATTATTTTATTTTGATTATACTTTTTGCAGTTTACCGGTAAATGATTGCCTTTTCATCAACTCACAAAACCCAGTTTGGGGACTCCAGCAATAATCAATCACGCAATAATTAAGCACATTTCAAAATATATTTAAAATATATATATTAATAATTATTAATAACAAATATAGATTATTATTAGTAGTAGTAGTGGTGGTCACATGAAATTCAAATTAACACATAAAATAATTTAAATAAATACACTACCAGTCAAAAGTTTTTGAAAGTTTTGGTCCCTTCTGCTCGCCAAGTCCGCATTTATTTGATCCAAAGTGCAGCAAAAACAGTAATGTTTTTAAATGTTTTTAGTATTTAAAATAACTGTTTTCTATTTGAATATATTTTAAAATGTAATTTATTCCTGTGATTTCAAAGCTGAATTTTTAGCATCATTACTCCAGTCCAGTCACATGATCCGTCAGAAATCATTCTAATATTCTGATTTGCTGCTCAAAAAACATGCTGTATTATTATTATTATTATTATTATTATTATTATTATATATGTTGAAACAAGCCGAGTAAAATTTTTCATGTTTCTTTGATGAATAGAAGGTTTAGAAGAACAGTATTTATCTGAAATAGAAATCTTTATCGTTGCTTTTGATCAATTTAAAGCATCCTTGCTAAATAAAAGTATTAATTTCTATAATTTATTTGCCAAAAAGAATAGTATAGTGTATAATGTTACACAAGCTTTTGTTTCAAATAAATGTTGATCTTTGCATCATTCTATTCATCAAAGAATCCTGAAAAGAATGTACTCAACTTTTTTGATAATTTTGATAAATATTGATAATAATAATAATAATAATAATAATAATTATTATTATTATTATTATTATTATTATTATTATTAAAAATGTTTATTGAACAGCAAATCAGCATATTAGAATGATTTCTGAAGGATCATGTGACACTGAAGACAGGAGTAATGATGCTGAAAATTGAGCTTTGAAATCACAGGAATAAATTACATTTTAAAATATATTAAAATAGAAAACAGTTATTTTAAATAGTAAAAATAGTAAAAAAAAATGTTTTTGTTGTAGTTTGGATCAAATAAATGCAGACTTGGTGAGCAGAAGAGACTTACTGTTCAAAAACTTTTGACTGGTAGTGTATTTATTTACATCATTTTATGTGTTAATTTAAATTTCATGCGACCACTATTACTACTAATAAAAATCTATTTAATAATTATTAATAATATTCTTCTGAAATATATTTTGAAATGTGCTTAATTATTGCGTGATTGAATATTGCTGGAGTTCGCAAAATGATTAATGAAAAGGCAATCATTTACCGCTAAACTGCAAAAAGTATAATCAAAATAAAAAATAATTTTGTGGGGAAAAAACAATCAAAATCAAAACGTACTAAAAAGGATTTCAATATAAATAATGAATTTGTTAACCTGCATGTCAATAATATACATTTATTATTAATAACATTACATATATATTGCAGTATAACATTATTATTATTATTATTATTATTATTATTATTATTATTTATTAAATGGTTGATTATTGCAAAATAAGTTGATAAAGTCAAACTAACACAAAATACTAACATGTCTTATGACCATTAACTGACATCAGAGAAGAGATTCTTTAAAAAACTTAAAAAATTATACTGTTAAAAAACTGGTAGTGTAAGTAAATAATCTTTTTTTACTTTTTTTGCAATTTAAATGAACTTTTTATCAGTTCACAGGCTGTGATAATCAATCATGCATTCATTTAAACATTAATTTCAACTATTAAGTAGTAGACCATTTGGACACATAATTCATCTTACACCATTGTTCATTAAAAAAATTAGTTATAGTCATAAATTAACTTTGAATTAATGCACAAGGGTTTTCTAGTACTAGAATACATTACCTGTGTTAAATTTAGTTGATTTGTAATTCACTTTATTTCATTCTGATTCCAATTCCAGATTCTGTGCTTCACTAAACCTTACAGCAGCATTCCTGTACATTCTGTAGGTTTATGGGGCATCATGGGAAATCTTTGCACGCCACAGAAATCCAATCATTTAGACATGGCAGTTGACGAAGAGAGCAATCATGTGGCTGCGCGAGAAATCATTATGAGGCCTGTAACATGAAGTGTCAGCGGCGGCCGCTAATGTTTATTTCTCTTGATGGATGTTGTGACACGCACATCTCATCTGTCCGCAGTCATAATCACAGTGAAATTAAGCACTACATGTGCTGACGTACATCCAGCTCGTTTTTAATCATGATGAATATTTCCAATTTCTTTAAGCTCACACGGCGTCTAAATAAGACCTGTCGCCTGACATCCGTGGAATTAATAATTCAGCAAACAGTAAATACTAGTGTTTCACGCGTGATTATGAGAGCAACGACTCCGCTGTGGTGTGAAATTAAATATTAATGCGGAAATATGTTTTATGCATTCGTACATTTGCATGTCTCAGTGTGGATTCTGTTGCGCTCGTAGACCTGCTTCAGCGCTGAAGACCTGTTGAGGATTCACCAGCTGAACTCTTCATCGCTGACCAGAGATCAGTTCACGCAGATCAGCCCTGCTCTGATTCAGCAGATCCTCAGCGGAGGCTGTTCTGAGATCAGTCCCGAACCTGTGAGCCCGGATTCACTCAGCACTGCCGAAAGTAAGTGACCTCTTCATACGCTGTAAATAACTTTCACCGATATGATGATGGTATGATAAATAACATAATTTTATTATTATATTATATGATTATAACAGATAACAGATATAATGTTATCTCTGTTCTTTAAAAAAAATAACCACCATAATTGTAAAATTAAAGCTTACATCATAAACAAAATTGTAACGTGGCTCTCAAGAATCTCATAAAAAATATCTGGGTATATCATATCTCAACCAAAAAATCAAAAGAAAACCATTATCCTCTCCTTAAAGACAATCAGACCTATTTTAAAGTTGTTGTTTTTTCCAGTATCACATTGTTTTATTTGATATTTAAATATTGTAAAAATCTGCTTTAGAATACAGAAAATATTAAATAATGTATGAATTATATTATTCATAATATTTTATAAAGAATAGAATTTTAAGTATACATCAGTGTTATTGAGATACTATTACATTTTTGTCTTTTTTCCTGTTAGTTATGTTTTATTTATTATGTTTTATTTTTAAGTATTTATATAGTTTTTTATTCATTTTATTTTAGATATTTTAGAACAAGTTAATATAAATAAAAATGAGAAGTTGGCAACTAGATGAATTTTTTTTATTTAATTATACTTTTTTATTTAATGTTTAAGTAATGAAGATATTTTTATGGTTTAGTTTTAGTTTACGAAATATAACACTAATAACAATTGTGCCTGAAAAGGATGATTTTGAATCCTGCATTATGCAGTGGATTGGAAGAAATATGCTCAATTATAATGAAAAAACTCAAAATGCAAAAAATCCAAACTGTCTTACAATATAGGCAATTTTTTATATAAGATTTTCCTTTATCGTTTTGGGGTGAAAAAAAATCAACCACACAATTTATTTAGAAAGATTTTGCCATATAGACAGTATATGGTTTCACAAGAGATCTCAATACAAACTCATACAGTACAGTTGAGGTCAAAAGATTACATCCCCTTTTAGAATGTGCAAAATGTTTTAAAAAAACATACAAAATGCATGTTATTGTTTATTTTCTACTCACCTGAATACGATATTTCACATAAAATATACATATAGTCCAAAAAAGAAATTAATAGTTGAATTTATAAAAATTCTCTGTTCAAAAGTTTACATCCCCTTGATGAAAAATCCTTCAGGTCCCACAAATTCTTCGTTTTTTCAGCATTTTTGTTTATATGAACCCTTTCCAACAGTGATTGTATGATTTTGAGATCCATCTTTTCACACTGAGGACAACTGAGGGACTCATGCAACTATTACAGAAGGTTCAAACGCTCCAGAAGGAAACACAATGCATTCGTTTTTTTATGTGTATAAATGTTTTTTTTTCTCTCTCTTTCCTTGATGCAAACACTAAGAAATATGCATTGTCTTGTTAAATATAATGTAGATATTCACAATAAATACAATTTATAATCCAAAAAAAGTGACTTTTGCAGTATTTTAACAATTAAATCAGTATTTTTAATTCAAAAACATTAAATGGAGAACAAAAATAAAGTTTACATCCCCCTTTGAGAATCTGCAAAATGTTAGTTAGTTTACCAAAATAAGAGGGATCATACAAAATGCATGTTATTGTTTATTTAGTACTGACCTGAATAAGATATATAGTCCTCAAAATAAAATAATAGTTGAATTTATAAAAATGACACAATGCATTAAGGGCCGGGGGTGAAAACTTTTGAACACAAGGGAGAGACGTTTTTCTTTTATGCCTAAATAACTTTTTTCTTTCTTTTTTTTTTTTCCATTTCCTACTGCCCTACTGTTTCCCGGAAGACAAAATAAGTTAAATTTACCCTGATCTTCAAATTCAAAAAAAGTTTTCAGCGCTGGCTCTTAATGCACGTTTTTTTTCTTCTGGAGCATCAGTGAGCGTTTGAACCTTCTGTAATAGTTGCATATGAGTCCCTCAGTTGTCCTCAGTGTGAAAAGATGGATCTCAAAATCATACAGTCATTGTTGGAAAGAGTTAAAATACACAAAAATGCTGGCAAACCAAAGAATTTGTGGGACCTGAAGGATTTTTCTGAAGCAAGCAGGTTGTTCAGGACAAACATGGGACTCACAAACAGCTGTGGATCATTCAGGTAACAGTGCAGTTTTAAGAATCAAGGGGATGTAAACTTTTGAACAGGGTCATTTTTATAAATTCAACTATTATTTTTTCTTGAGGACTATATATCTTATTCAGGTCAATACTAAATAAACAATGCATTTTGTATGATCCCTCTTATTTTGGTAAAATAATTAACATTTTGCAGATTCTCAAAGAGGGATGTAAACTTTATTTTGTTCTCCATTGAATGTTTTTGAATTAAAAATACTGATTTAATTGTTAAAATACTGTAAAAGTCACTTTTTTGGATTCTAAATTGTATTTATTGTGAATATCTACATTATATTTAACAAGACAATGCATATTTCTTAGTGTTTGCACCAAGGAAACAGAGAGAAAAAAAACAAAACATTCATACACTTAAAAACGGAAAAGGAGCAAAACCGTTTTCTCGTAACAAACCTGTTTCTGTCTGGATTAGCCATTATAAAGCACAGTGTGAATGAGTCCTCCAGGAGAAGCGAGTAACACAAGCACAATGCTGTCCTTTATTCGGCTGGAAGAATGTGTTGTTGTGTATGTGTACTGTGACTGAATGAGCTCTTTGTGTGCAGGATATGGATACGCCACGCTGGCCAACCTCATCATCTGTCTGATGGCCATGTTTGGGATCGTGGTGCTGCTGTTCTCCGCCTGTACGCAAGTGTTCGAGCTCTGCATCCAGTTCTGCATCAGTCTGGCAGTTGGATCGCTTACGGGCGACGCTCTGCTGCATCTGCTGCCCGCGGTGAGCGAACGCCCGCATTCAATACAGCAGCATCAACACAATACAGACAACTGCTGGCTTTCTGCATCTTGTTGTAATCATAAAAGGGTGATTATATGCTACAAAGCAGCTGCTATTGTTACAAACCAGCAGAGAAAATGCCTAAAAACTGAGCACAGTAGAAAAAGGAAGAGATGGACCTCTGAATGGAAGAAATTACAATCCTCGACCTTATTCTCTTGAATGTGTATTCGCTTTGAATGATTTCTTAAAGCAAATTAATACTTTTACTCAGCAAGGCTGCATTAAGTTGGTCAAAAGTGACAGTAAAGACATTTATAATGTTACAAAAGATTTCTGATTCAAACAAATGCTGCTCTTATGATCTTTGTTTATGAAAGAATCCTGAAAAATCAAACGTATCACAGTTTCCACAAAAATATCAAGCAGCACAACTGTTAACATTAATAATAATCAGAAATGTTTGTTGAGCAGCAAATCAGCATATTAGAATGATTTCTGAAGGATCATGTGACACTGAAGACTGGAGTAATGATGCTTAAAATTCAGCTTTGATCACAGAAGTAAATTACATTTTACAATATATTCACACAGACAACAGTTGCAATAATATTTCACAAAATTACTGAATTCTTTATTAATAAATGCAGTCTTGGTGAGCACAAGAGACTTCTTTTCAAAACATGAAAACATTTTACCCACCCCAAAGTTTTTGTCAACTAAACATCTTGACAAACAGTTTTAATCTTTTCCCAAAACTATATTTGCATGATTGTAGGTGGCTGATAACAAAATTTGCCTGCATAACTGGTTTTGTTCATGCATTTGCATCTTCAATCACTATCGCAAGTCTAAAATCATTTAGATTTCTGATCTAGACTAAAATATTATTTATGAAAAAATATAAATTATAATATATATAATAAACAGTATTATTACAAATGTTTTATGTAAAGTAAAATTTTATACATATGTGTTATTTTAGTATCATTGAGATGCTATTTTTTTTTTTTTCAGATTTTTTTAATTTTTATATTTTATTTCTATTTTGTTTTAGTTTTTCGCTTATTTTAGTACTTAAACTGCAGTTGAGGTCAAAAATTTACACCCTCCTTTCAGAATCTGCTAAATGTGTGTGTGTGTGTGTGTGTGTGTGTGTGTGTGTGTGTGTGTGTGTGTGTGTGTATATATATATATATATATTACCAAAATAAAAGAAATCATACAAAATGCATGTTATTGTTTGTTTAGTACTGACCTGAGTAAGATATTTCACATAAAAGATGTTTGCATGTAGTCCACAACAGAAAATAATAGTTGAATTTATAAAAATTACCCTGTTCAAACGTTTACATACACTTGATTCTTAATACTGTGTTGTTACCTGAATGACCTACAGCTGTGTTTTTTTTGTTTCATGATAGTTGTTCACGTGTCCCTTGTTTGTCCTGAACAGTTAAACTGCCCGCTGTTCTTCAGAAAAATCCCTCAGGTCCCACAAATTCTTTGGTTTTCCAGCATTTTTGTGTATTTGAAACTTTTCCAAGAATGACTATGATTTTGAGATCCATCTGTTCACACCGAGAACAACTGAGGGACTCATATTCAGCTATTACAGAAGGTTCAAATGCTCCCTGATGCACCAGAAGGAAACGTGATGCATTAAGAGCCAGGGGTGAAAACTTTTGAACAGAATGGAGATGTGTAAATTTTTCTTGTTTTGCCAAAATATCATATTTTTTCATTTAGTATTACCCCTTCAAAAGCTACAGAAGATACTTGCATGTTTCCCAGAAGGCAAAATAAGTTAAATTTACCCTGATCTTCAAATGAAAAAAGTTTTGACGTCTTAATGCATCGTTTGAGTCCCTCAGCTGTCCTCAGTATGAAAAGATAGATCTCAAAATCATACAGTCATTGTTGGAAAGGGTTCAAATTCACAAAAATGCTGGAAAACCAAAGAATTTGTGGCACCTGAATGATTTATCTGAAGAACAGCAGGCAGTTTATCAGTTCAGGACAAACAAGGGACTAATGAAAAAACAAAACAAAAAAACACAGCTGTGGATCATTCAGGTAACAACACAGTATTCAGTAAGAAGGGTGTGTACACTTTTGAACGGGGCAATTTTTATAAATTCAACTATTAATTTCTCTTGTGGACTATTTGTAAACCGCTTTTATGTTAAATATCTTATTCAGGTCAGTACTAAATAAACAATAACATACATTTTGTATGATCCCTCATACATTTTGCAGATTCTGAAAAGGGGGTGTAAACTTTTGACCTCAACTGTAAAGGTAAATGAGATCAAATGAATTAGTTGTTTTTTTGTTTTGTTTTGTTTTGTTTTGTTGTTTTTTTTAGTTAATGTTTATTTTATTTCAAGCAGCGGTATCAGTTCCTCATCATTTAATAATCTTATTAGTACCATCCATCCCAAATCATGACTAGCTCTGCAGGTTAATCTTTAACTCCGAAGGGCAAAAGAACGTATATTTCATATTGCTGACATGTCGAATTTTGCATGCAACGTTTTAGTTTTAGCCTTCCTCTCACCCTCAACATCCTTCTGAATCACCCTCCGATTGCTCTTCATCTGGGCATCTTCTCAAAGCTCGCAGAAAGCTCAGTTTTCTGGTTTAACGGGGCAGAATGGGTCTCAGCGGCAGGCCTGGCATCCGTTATTTCCCCCGAGCGCTGACATCGCCCACGTTCCCTCATCCGTTTAGATCCGTGTCAACATAACTGCAGCCCTGTCACGCCATGTCATCGCCCTGAGTGGAAAATAACCGGATTGCTGAGAGAAACAGAGCTCGCTTATTGAGTGCAGACAGGAATTACTATACAGCGCTGCTGGGAAATCAAAGCGCAATCAAAGTTTCCGATCGGCGCTAATGTCGTTTCGTCTCTGTGCAGTTCTTAGGCCTCCACATTCACGAAGACGGACTCGATCATGACCACTCGGTGATCAACTACGACTATGTGTACAAACTGTTGGTGCTTATTGCGGGCATCTATTTCTTCTACCTGATGGAAGGCATCTTCTCCATCATCACTCGCAGGGAACATCACCATCATCATGACGAAGTGAGTCTTTCATGCTTTTTGAGGGGTCCGGGACGATTATAAATCCATTGCCTGACCACTAACATGCTGCTGTGTTCACAGGAGGAGTCTGATGTTCATCACTGTGATCATGGCAAAGTCTTGCAAATGTACCAGCGAGAGAAACAGAACAAACACTCCACCTCACAGGCTGATCTGGTGAGAAAAATCACACTGAAATCCACTTTTAAAAGCTAAGAAAAGCTGAAAAGCATCACTGATATATATTGTTATAGTTACTATTATAGTTATAACACTTTTTTCAATATTTATGTTTTAATTTTTATGTTTTCTAGTGCTGTCAAATCGATTAATCGCATCCAAAATGAACGTTTGTTTTTGTATCGTGTGTGTGTGTGTGTGTGTGTGTGTGTGTGTGTGTGTAGTGTGTATATTTCTATTTATATGTATATATAAATGTATACACATATAATGTAAACACAAACTTTTATTTTGGATGCGATTAATCATGATTAATCGATTTGACGGCACTAGAAAATATTAAAATGATTTTTTTAAAATGCTGGTTATATAAAACTTTTATAATATAATTATATAAAAACCCAAAACTTTTATTTTGTATGCGATTAATCACGATTAATCGAGTTGACAGCACTAATATTTTCTGTTTTTATTTTAATTTTTGTTCAATTTTACTAGTTCTGTTTAATTTGTGTTTTTGTCTGTGTTACATTTTTTAAATATGTATAGTTTTTTATTGATTATTTCAGTTTTATTTATTTTAGTAATGTTGAGAAAAGGTTAGGTTGTTATCATATTTTATTTCAGTTAACATTTATTGTATTTCAAGTATAATTTTTTTATGGTTTTAATTTAGTTGCAATTAGTGCTAGGGAACGCAATTAATTGCATCCAAAATGAAGGTTTTTGTTTATATAATATATGTGTGTGTACTGTGTATATTATGTATAAAGACACACATATACAGTATTTGCATGTATAACTAATTTATATTATATACAGACATATTTAATATATAAACATGACATTTTTCTTAAATAAATACATGCTTGTGTGTGCATGTATATATACATAAGAAATATTCACAGATCAGACATTGGAAGCAAGTAACAAAATGCAATAAATAATAGAGTTCTTTTAAATAGATTGCATGCACATAAATTTACTGAAATATTTGTGAAATTTGTGATGTATTTTATTATTAATGTATTAATCATTTTAATTGAATGAAATAATAATTTTATTTAAAATAATAATGATTAATCTAAAAAATCTGTCTAGTGAGTTTGTTGATTGTAAGTCATGTGTTTTGTGTTATTAGTTTATAAATAATATTTAATTCATTCATTAATAATTAATCATATATATATATATATATATATATATATATATATGCTATCAACTATGCTATATATTTATTTTTTATTATTATATGTTGTTGTTGTTGTAGGTGGTTGCCGAAAAAAATGAGAATTCCTTCCTGGCACCTGTTAGCCGCAGCAGAGGTAATTTTACACAATTTTGAGTAAATGTTACAATACTAAAAAAGATAATCTATCAGTCACACATCTAGTTGAGTCAAATTAGGTGTTTGGTGCAAACAAACATTAATAATATGCCATTACACCACTAGTAAAAGGTGTCATGCATTTTAACAGTCGTGGTCTTCTCTTGTCTCTCAGAGCAGCGTTTGCTTCCCTATATGATCACCATTGGAGACGGCATCCATAACTTTGCGGACGGACTGGCAATCGGCGCGGCATTCTCCATGTCGTGGCGCTCTGGTTTGGCCACATCTCTGGCTGTGCTCTGTCATGAGCTGCCACATGAGTTAGGTGGGCATCATTGTGCTTGTTTGACATTAATATAGACAAACACTCAACACAGATGCACACACAGACACATACATAAACTACAACACATACAGTAGTGAGCTGCCTTGATGAACGCTGAAGATGATTTGAAAAGCTTTGAAGTTTGAAAGTTTAGATTAGATAGATGTTGATTGCATGTTGCAAGCATAATTTAGCACACTGCTAACATGATTTAACATGCTGCTAACATGATTAGCTTGTTTTTGCTAGAATTTAATTAATTTAAATAATTAACATGTTTTAGTATGATTCATATTTTTGATATTTTTAAGCATGATAGGTAGATAGCATGTTGGTAGCATGTTTTAAACATGATTGACATGTTGCTAGCATGTTTGAACATAATTAGCATTGAGCGGCATCATGTTGTTAGCAAGTTGCTAACATGGTTTTAGCATGATTAGCATTTTGCTTCCATGTTGTTAGCATGGTTTTAGCATGATTAGCATTTTGCTTCCATGTTGTTAGCATGGTTTTAGCATGATTAGCATTTTGCTAACATGTTTTTAGTATGGTTACCATGTTGCTACCATGTTGTTGGCACGATTGTCATGTTTGCTAACATGTTTTTTAGCATATTTATCATGTTTGTAACATGATTGGTATGTTGCTAACACGATTTGTTTATTACTAACATGTTTTTGCATGATTAGCATGACATGCTGCTCCCATGTTGCTAACATGATTAGCATGTTGCTATCATGATTTAAACATGATTGTTAGCAAGCATTGTTGTTAGCATGTTGCTTGCATGATTTGCTTATTACTAGCATGTTTTTGCATGATTAGCATGATTTTGGTAACATGTTTTTAGTATGGTTAAAATGTTGTTAACATAATTTAATTTAAAATTTAAACATAATTGTCATGTTGCTAACATAGCATATTTATCATTTTAAGCATGATTGGATGTTGTATGTTGCTACCATGATTTGTTTATTGCTAACATGTTTTTGCATGATTAGTATGATTAACATTTTGCTAACATGTTTTTAGTATGGTTAACATTGTTAACATGTTGCTAGCATGATTTAATCATAATTGTCATGTTGCTAGCATCTTTTAACATATTTATCATTTTAACATTATGAAAGTCTATAGGATGTTTGGTGATTTTGGTTTTGGTTTTCGAAAACCATAAGCCGGTGTTCTAACAAATATGCTACCCATCAGATTATGTTACCAACACTGTATTTTTCATACTGTAAAGTTAGGTTTAGGGTTGGGGTAGGTGTACGTGTTAATAACGCCTCACACCACATTAATATCATGCTGGAAGCAAAATTTGACAGGACAGTCTGAAGTTCTGACCTGAGTTTGGTGATTTTAGCTTGAAAGCTCTAGGAGGAGATACTAAAGGACTAAATTTTGACTCAGAAGAAGCTTAAATAGCGGATAAATTGGCCTTTTCAACATAGAGTTTGATGTTAACCTGCACTTTAATAAGCATAAAATACACAAGATTTTTAATTTGACTTCCAAAAATACAGTATAAACTGTAGTATTGTGAAACGTGAATATATGCTGAAATGTAATTTATTCCTTTGCTGAATGCTAAATTGTTAGCATCATTACTCCAGTCTTCAGTGTCACATGATCCTTCAGAAAACAGTTCTGTCAACAAGTGCTGACTGGCCGTTAGTCACTGCTGAAGGTCTTTGTGAAAGCAGGGGTTTCTATAGAGTCTCTTTAGGTTCCTGATGTGAGTCATGAATGTCCCAGATAAGCACAGGTTAGATACTGATTAGTTCATAACCGCACCCTTCCAGATTATGAGTTCTTTTCTGCGTACATGATATTTGCCCTCATGAGCTAAGAATTGTGGGAATGAAAAATCAGGTTTGCTTCCCCTGTCTTACAAAAAAGAAAGTTACAGCTCTCTGGGCTAGTATTTTATTTAACCTTTTTAAACTTTGACATTATTTTCATGAGGAAACTTGCTGGGAAATTATAAAAATATAAGCTTATTCAAAGTTTCTCAAGTTTAAGCATCTGAGTAGCAGAAAGCTTCATCTGAATATATTTTTTTCTTGTCTCAGGTGATTTTGCGATCCTGTTGCACTGCGGTTTGTCGGTCAAGCGGGCTCTGCTGCTGAACGTGGGCAGCGCTCTCTCCTCCTTCATTGGCCTGTACATTGCACTGTCCGTCTCCACAGAAACGGTTGCTACGGAGTGGATTTCGGCTGTCACCGCAGGCCTCTTTCTGTATGTTGGTCTGGCAGACATGGTACGTTACAGTCTAAAATGTTAGTGCATTATCTAGCTGTGAACAGTTTGCTCTTTCAGACTTCTCAGCATGCTTATCAACAGCAGTGTTTGCAATTGAGTTTGCTGTGACTCTAAACTTACATTGACGCAACTCTGTTTTTGTTGTCCAGCTTCCCTCTCTGATTCACGTGGACAGTAAAAGACCTTGGCTGGTATTTTTCCTGCAGAATCTGGGACTTCTGAGTGGTTGGGGCATTTTGGTGCTCTTGTCTCTTTATGAAGACCAAATAGGGCTCTAAACAGGGAGCATTTGTTTATATGTGCCTTGTTCCTATACATCTGTCTGTGCAAGTACTGGAACATAAGACATTTTAAAACAACACATTGGATGGAAAAGCCTGCAGTTTAGAAATTAACTTTGTGCACCTTAAAGCAAAAAACTTTTGCAACTTTTCTAGATTCAGTCTTTCTCATTCATCAATATAAATCAATAATTCAGTTAGATGTAGACGAGATGTAAGGCTTTTTTTAATGTAGCTGCTGTCTTTTAACTGTTGTATTTTTATTAGTAAATACATCTAGGATATTTCTCTACTGTATTTTTAACATAATATTTTTTTAAAGATCAAAAAACATTTGATGCATAGTAATATATGAAATATTTCACTTGATATGAGGTAGTGATTGAATTCACAAGAATGTTTGCTATTGACTGAACTACTGATATGTTTTATAGAAGTATATTAAATAAATCTAGACAAATATTTGTCATATTTGTCTCCCAGAAGTCCTTCACCTATAGATATTACATATACAACGGTCATAGTGCATGAAGACACAATCTCTGTGATTCCATAAACCACAAGTCGTGAGGAGTCTACTCAGCATTATGAGTGTGTGAGTGTGAGTATGTGGTGATATGAGCTGATGACGTCCTCAGGTCAAACTCTAAACACCGGGTTCACAGGGTTTATCTGGCATTACTGAACTGAACCACACCTCACAGCCTCAATACAAGCTCAGAACCACGGGACAATTACAGGCTAAAACAACCTTTACTCACAAATGAATGTCATCTGCAAACCACAGGAATCTGCTGTTATAATTTGTTTAAAAATAGACATGGATGGGTGAATAGTTGGATAGACAAATGGATGGATGGATAGACAGACGGACGGACGGATAGATGGATGGATGGATAGACCGATAGTCTGATGAATGCACAGATGGACGAATGGATGGATGGGTGGATAGACAGATGGATGAATGGATGGACAAATGGATAGACAGACAGACAGATGGATGTGTGGTTAGATGGATAGATGGACAGACGGATGGATGGATAGATAGACACAGACAGACGGATGGATGGATGGATAGACATGGATGAATGGATGGATGTGTGGTTAGATGGATAGACGACAGATGGATGGATGGATGGATGGATGTGTGGTTGGATAGACGAATGGATGGATGGATGGATAGACCGATAGTCTGATGGATGCACAGATGGACGAATGGATGGATAGACCGATAGTCTGATGGATGCACAGATGGACGAATGGATGGATGGGTGGATAGACAGACGGATGAATGGATGGACAAATGGATAGACAGACAGATGGATGGATGTGTGGTTAGATGGATAGATGGTCAGACAGATGGATGGATGGATGGATGGATGTGTGGACTAGCACAAGAATGGATGAATGAATGGTAAACAGATGGATAGACAGATGAATGGATGGACAGATAGACGGATAAACAGATGGATAGGCAGACGATGGATGGATGGATGGATGGATAGATGGATGTATGATGCATAGATAGATGATAGATAGATGGTCGAATGGATGGATGGACAGACAGGAAGACAGATGGATGTAGCTGCTGTCTTTTAAATGTTGTATTTTTATTAGTAAATACATCTAGGATATTTCTCTATTGTATTTTTAAAATAATATTTTTTAAAGATAAAAAAAAAACGTTTGAAGCATAGTAATATATGAAATATTTCACTTGATATGGTAGACAGATGAATGGATGGATGGATGGATATTAGACAAACAAATCAATAGATCAATGGATGAATAGACAGATAGACAGACGAGCGGATAGACCGATGGATGAATGAATGATAAACAGATGGATAGACGGATGGATTGATTGATGGATGGATGGATGGATATTAGACAAACAGACCGATGGATGAATGGACAGATAGACAAGCAGAAGGATGGATGGATGGACAGATGGATGGATGGATGTGTAGATGAATGGATAGATGGATGGATGTGCGGATGGATGGATGGATAGACAGACGGTTGGTTGGATGGATGGGTGGATGGATGGATGGATGGATGGATAGACAGACTGATGGATGGATGGATAGACAGGTAGACAGATGAATGGACATATGGACAGACAGAACGACGGATGGATGGATGGATGGATATTAGACAAACAGACCGATGGATGAATGGACAGATAGACAAGCAGAAGGATGGATGGATGGACAGATGGATGGATGGATGGATGGATGGATAGACGGACGGATGATGGATGGGCAGATGGATGTGTAGATGAATGGATAGATGGTTGGATGGATGGATGTGCGGATGGATGGATGGATGGATGGATGGATGGATGGATGGATGGATGGATAGACAGACGGTTGGTTGGATGGATGGATGGATGGATGGATAGACAGACTGATGGATGGATGGACAGACAGGTAGACAGATGAATGGACATATGGACAGACAGAACGACGGATGGATATTAGACAAACAGACCGATGGATGTATGGACAGATAGACAGACAAGCAGAAGGATGGATGGATGGACGGATGGATGGATGGATGGATGGATGGACGGATGGAAGGATGGATGGACTAGCACAAGAATGGATGAATGAATGGTAAACAGATGGATAGACAGATGAATGGATGGACAGATAGACGGATAAACAGATGGATGGGCAGACGATGGATGGATGGATGGATGGATGGATGGATGGATGGATGGATGGATGTATGATGCATAGATAGATGATAGATAGATGGTCGAATGGATGGATGGACAGACGAATGGGCGAATAGACGGATGGATGGATGGATGGATAGATGGATGTATGATGCATAGATAGATGATAGATAGATGGTCGAATGGATGGATGGACAGACGAATGGGCGAATAGACGGATGGATGGATGGATGGATAGATGGATGTATGATGCATAGATAGATGATAGATAGATGGTCGAATGGATGGATGGACAGACAGGAAGACAGATGGATGTAGCTGCTGTCTTTTAAATGTTGTATTTTTATTAGTAAATACATCTAGGATATTTCTCTATTGTATTTTTAAAATAATATTTTTTTAAAGATTAAAAAAAACGTTTGAAGCATAGTAATATATGAAATATTTCACTTGATATGGTAGACAGATGAATGGATGGATGGATGGATATTAGACAAACAAATCAATAGACCGATGGATGAATAGACAGATAGACAGACGAGCGGATAGACCGATGGGTGAATGAATGATAAACAGATGGATAGACGGATGGATTGATTGATGGATGGACAGACGGAAGGATGGGTGGATGGATGGATTGACTGATTGATTGATTGATGGATGGACAGACGGATGGATGGATGGATGTATAGACAGGTAGACAGATGGATGGACATATGGACAGACAGAACGAGGGATGGATGGATGGATATTAGACAAACAGATCAACAGAGCGATGGATGAATGGACAGGCGAGCGCATGGATGGATGATAGAGATGGATAGACGGATGGATGGATGGATGGATGGATGGATGAGCGGATGGATGAATGGTAAACAGATGGATAGAGTGATGGATGGATAGACAGACAAACAGCGGATGGATGGATGGATGGATGGATGGATGATGCATAGATAGATAGATAGATAGATATTTCCAGCAACATTTGCTGTTCTTTTCGGCCTGTTCTGTAAGAATGAACAAAGTTCACCTTCATCCAAACCTTGTAAATCTTATTGCATGTCATAAACCTCATGTCTGTTGGTGTACAGGTCACATGAGGTCAGAGATTCTGACCTAAATGACAGATCCTCAACACGGGCAGTGATGCGATTGCAAGGCCTTCAGAAGACTGACTCAATGTAAAACAGACCTCAATCTCACATAGGGTTCCCTCGCAAGTCTTTGATTAGTCGGTAGCTAATTAGAAAATTCATTAACATGAAGAATTAGTCCTTTAACTATGCTTTTCTTAGACATCAATTAGATTCAACAAAGGACAAATAAAGAGCTCCTGCTTCTCAGATGTTTCTCCTGAGAGAAAGACCAAAGTAACCTCACATCTAATCCCTCTAGAGCTTCAGAAAAGATCTCAAACTGTGCTGACATTAACCTAGATACCAACACCTGCCATCAAAAATCCCATCTCAGTATGAACTCGGACATTTCTCATCAAATTCCTCCAAATGAAATTTTTGAGATGTGACTGAAACATAACTGAGTCTCCAAACAAATACTAATCTTTTTTTAGCACTTACATCATGAATCAGCTTTTTAAAAGATTGTGACCAGATCTTTGCAGTAAAAGGGTTTGCTTAAGGGTTAATTTATAATCATCTTTTCAGCTATTTTATAAATGGATAGTGAACAAACACATATATGTTTAAGCTGATAATGATAGCAAACAACAGCATTTTCCTCATTCCACTTGATCATTGAAAATGTTTTATTATATTTATAAACCTTTGACCATTTTGTAGTCTGCAAAATGACAACAGGAAATAAAGAGGGAAAATGAATTCCTGGCTATTTCTGATTCCTTTACACAAGCAATCAATTCATTTCCACCCACAAGCGAATTTCAGAAGTGATTTTCTGAGGAAAAAAAAAAGCAAGTATAAACAGGTAATTAAAATATCAATCAAATGAGGGAAAATAGAGAGGGATAAAAATATATTGTGTGCAATGCACAGTTATCCAGCTAAACCTGCATCATTATTATCTGTCAAATCAGTTTGTACTATCCAAAGTACAGACCTACTTCCAAAGTCTTGGCACAATAAAGTATGTAGACTTGTTTATCTGATGGTTCTGGATTTGCTTTATTGAAGCCTAATTAAGTCCTGACACATGGAGAGACCTGAGCAAAGGCCCAAGCTAAACCACAGTCACATGAATAATCTAATCAGCTCAGACACGCTCCAGTTTATATAACTGCATGATATGTAATTTTGCACGACCAGCTATAATCTGGATTCTAAAAGTGATCTTTGGATTGAAGTGTATGGGAATGTTTGACATTCACACCAACTCAGAATGCATGTGGAGATGATGGTGAATAACACAATGCTGCCCTCTGGTGTACAGGCAGTGTAAGTGCACATGCCGTCTAAAGCTACGTCTCTCCTGGATCTCTTTAAAGCAAGGCTTTTCAGTCAATAACTTTTCAGTTATTTCCTATGTTACAATCTAAAAGGCACTTATATATTCTCATGTATAAAGACTCAATTAATACTGCGAAAAAAATCCCATCTCAAAGTGGTATAAAGACGTTTTTACTCTGCTTGTCTATATTCTTACTGTACTTTCTGTATTATAAGTACTATACTTCTGTATTATAAGTCTAACTGTATAAGATAGCATTCCTACCACTGGCAAATGATTCACGTTGAAAAAATGCTGAAAAGTATGATGTTTCATGTAATTAATCTTGATGTGTGTTTACTTTTACCTCAGGTTTAGGTTTAAACTTTATACATATGTCTGCTACACTAGTGCATGATAGCAATTTCTCTTTTCTTTGTTGTAACGTGTTTCTCTTTCTCATTTCAGAAATATGTTCTCTGTACTACACATATTGCACCATAGTGAAATCTCTAGCCCAATGACTCAGTGACATACAGATGAGTTTCTGTAACAGTAATAATAATGCAATTTTCTTGACACAGATGTGTGAAATCAAAGTGATGAGCTGAATTATGGCTTCAAATGAACCTCAACACACTCAGCACACAAGCTGTGTCATGTCAAGAAGTACTTTGAATGCACAAATTAATTTTATTTCTGATACAGATCGACTATGGAAACTAGAGATGAAATGGTATGATCAAAATCATTATCCTAGTCAGTGTCGCCAAGTCGGCGGTTTTCCCACGGAATTGGGCTACTTTAACACTGTTGCCACGGGTTGTTTTTGATGTCCGCGGGTTGAATCGACCACAATAACGTCATATTTAGCCCCTGAAATGCTAATTTACCAGAGGGAACTCCGACAAAAAACTTTTATCCCCCAGAACATGGTTTTTTAATTGCCCTTGAAACGCGATTGGGCTACTTTTGAGTACTAATTGGGCAGGTTTTGTTGTGAAAACCTGTCAACCCTGATCCTATTGTTAAAATGTGTTGGAAATGTTCAAACAGTAGGTACTTGTACCATGCAGACACTGACATGTACACACTGCAGATAAATTCGGTTGTCAGTTCACCTTTTAATCTTTAATCGTGTTCTGTACAAACATAATTCACTAAAATACGGGAGGGACAACCGCATTCCACAACCGCATTAACTCCCGAAAAATACAGGTAGTGACAACCGCATTTACAGAAATTCTATGCAGTGTGTACGGAACCGAACTGAACAACTAGTTGTTACTGACGTATCTAAACGCACATCTGTACGTGAGATGCAAGAAAATAACGGTGAAAAAAGTATTTCCCTTAGCTTGGACAGGGAGCTAGGCTAATTGCGTTCGCGAGCCCTGCAGTAAGTGTCAGTGTTGCCAGATCTTCATAGGAAAAAAAAAACAACAAACAAGGACAAGCGCAAAAAAATATTAAAACACCCAAATGCTTTATGTTTTATAACACCAAAAACAGACAAACCGCCACAGACAACTTTATCAAATGAATCAATTAACTTTCATTATTAATGATACATTTTATTTCACACCATTATAACTAAATTACAACAGTTTGCTTTTCTGTGACAGATGAATTAAATGTCCTGCTGATGGTGATCATTGTAGTTGGAGTTGCTTTAGCTGCGCTTGCCATCATTCTTCTTGCTTTTTATTTGCTTAGAAAATGTGTTAAAGTGTACATAACATACACAGTTTCACCTAATCTCATGTTAATCTTGAGTACCTGTAGGGTAGTTCTGTATCCTTAATATCTCCAAAAAGTCTTTAGTTTTATCATATTTATAAAAGAATATGCTTTTCGTTTTTCTATGGAAAAAGCCGAACTTCGCAAGGCGCGCCGTGGGCGGAGCTAAGTTCGACCAGCACTAGCGCTAGGATTGACAATAAAACAGACATTTGATGTCGTTTTACTTACCATCTGCAGTTCTGAATCATGACCGGGATCTTTTATAGCTGGGATCCCTCCATCTTTCAGTATCAAACAATGTGCAAATTCAGTGTCGAACTGGGCCTGGTTTATAAAACGTTCGTCAACAAACACACTTGCAAAACTCCATTTCTGCCCCGGAAGAACAAACCACATCCACTGTTCATGGTCATGTGTGCATGGGCACGCTTTTCTGGGAGAAATGCTTATATAAGGAATTCCACTTACGCCAATTACGTCATTAAAGCCACGATCAAAAAAAAAAAAACAGCAGAAACTTATATATTAACTTATAACTTATAAACCAACCCGGATTTTCGCCACAGAAATTCTCTGTCATTCGTCCAAATTATTTTTTTTAACTTTGGCCATGTTTAACATGAGAATCCAACTCTTCAACACTGTAAACAACTCTGAATAAACCAAATACCATTGCACCCCCCCTTTAAATATCAAAGTGCTATTGGATACAGTTTGTACAGATTGTTTGTGAGCTTTACTTCCATCATCAAAGCTAAAAGCATAATGGAAACCTGTCATATGTTCTTGTTTAAAATGGTGACCTTTAATAGGGAGGTTTTGCGGGAGCAAGGTCAGACACCGGAACAACCTTGACATTTGAACACATGCTCAGTAAACCAGTGTTATCCAGTGTCTCTTTGTGTCAGAACAAATTCACATTACATTTATTAATGTTATTTTCATTTATTATGATATTCTTGAGCCCAGTGATCTGTAGTTCTGGATGGTTGTTTTTAAAATTCATGACAAGCATTGTGTAAAACTGTATTTGAAATGTTAATTCATAAAATCATTCATTTCAAGAGGTTATTTGTGAAGTTCTGCTCTTATTCAGTTCTCTCTCTCAGTATTGCTTTCATGTGCCATGTCAAGTCAGGGACAGACTCGGGCTTCAGCACAGATCCTACCAAATATGTTGTAACATATTTTGTTCCAAGTAACAAAAATTATGTAATGTTCGTTACACCACTGTCCTGGACATGCCAGGCTCCACCCCCTGCCAACGATCACAGTCACCTGACTTTTGAGCACACATGAGTCTGACTTCCCGTCTGAAAGATCTCGCTATCACTGACTTCCCGTTACAACCCCTAGTTAAAACTATTACAATATATTTTAAATACAATATATTTTAAATACAATATATTTTGAAATGCCCATGTTTCGTGCAGTTTCTTTATTATGCCATTCTTTGTAGTAAATAAATAGTACAACTTCACTCTCACAAGTTTATTATATCAAATGTTTTATTTTGTGAAGGTAACTTGCACCAAAGTGTGTATTTGCTTTTGTTATTCACACAGTGTTACAATACATCTGGTCTCTCTCATTCATATAAATAGCTCTGTCATATTTAAATGTAGTTATGATATTCCTTTTAGTGGAAACAAACGTTTTTTCTTTAAATTAGGCTCCTTGTGCATTGCAGCTTATTCAAATCAGACTGGTTTTGTTAGTCATTTTCTATACAAGCCTAGCTGAAAGGGTTTATTACCTCTGATGTTGAATCCTCACTGCTAAAAATGTCATTGACATTTGATAAAGTGACATTTAATTTGTTCTAGTCTCTTGCTAACTCCTCAAACAGGGACAAACTAGATTTTATGATTAGACCTGGGACACTTAATTTCCAGCGATATTGTATACTAATTGAACATGCCAGTCTCAAACTGTCTGAAATGAGCAGCAAAACAGACCAGTGCAACATGAGGCTACAGGAAGAGACAATCATTATTAATTCAGTTTGTCTCTCTATCTATGTGTCCTGCAGCTCCTCCTGAGGTTTACTATTCTGTAAAAGCATCTGGATCATCAGGGCAGCAGGTTCTGGTGTGTTTGGCCACAGGCTTCTACCCTAAACGCGTACAGATGGAGATCAGACGAGATTGGACACCGTTACCTGATGAGCAGCTGAACTCACATGGAATCAGACCAAACGCAGATGGATCCTTTCAGCTGATGAAGAGCCTGGAGATCTTGCCGTCTGAAAGATCTCGCTATCACTGTGTGGTGAATGGAAGGATTCTGTTAGATAAATGGATCGTCCAGGATTCAGCTGGTGATGGTTCTGCTTTCTAGTCTCAGTGTCACTTTTGTCTTTTTCATGTAGAACTGGCTTTTGTTTGATTGTTTGTTTGTTTGAACGTTGTTGGACTGATCAGAGTTTATCTATGGTTTTATAATATCACTTCATTATTAGTGTTAAATTTGATTTTGAACAATTAATCTAATCTAACAATGAGTAATGGATTTTTTTGGTTTGTGGCAGATGGTTTTGAGGAAGAGGATTACAGCAGGTGTTGGTGTGGCCGTGGGTCATTGTATTTTTAATTATTTTCATGGTTGTTCTCACCATTGTTCTGACATTTTATCAACTGATTGTTAAACGTCCAGGTTAGTATTATTTAAGTCATTTAAAGTCATAATATGGATAGAAGAGTAGAATGACTGTGTTAATATATGCATTTTCAGAAAAGCAGAAAACACGGAAAACACCAACACAAGTGAAACTATCATGTGAGTCTGACACTTTTAAAAGTTACTTATTAAAACATAACACATATGTCCATATGTCTCTTAAATTTTGATTCGTTTCGTAGTCTTGAAAGTGAATAATTTACCACTATGTTCATTTAACTTGCATCACTGAGAGGCTGTCTAAATCTAAACTAAATCTATACACATCATAATTTGCTTTGAATTAGGGTCTGCTAAATGCATAAATGGGAATGAGGTGAGATGAGGAGACACATCTGAACATCTGTGTTAATATAATAATGTATAATTTCATGTGATTTTGCAGCCCTTCATAAAACACTGATGGAACCAGAACAGTTGAAGGAAATAAGTGAGTCTGTCTGAGTCTTTGTACAAAAAAAAAGGCCAAAATTAAAACATTTAAAAACATTTGATTTACTGTCATGTGCACCTTCACTGTGTCCATGACTTAATGCATTAACATGTTTAATATAACCACCTGTACTAATCATCATTTTGTACTGAATTCTCCAACAGGACCAGAAACACACACAGGTTTGGTTGCTGCTTTAAACGATTCTTCAGATGAGGAAAACAGTACAGAGGAGGTTCATAGTAGGTCCTGAACTAATACACGCAATAGATGCTGCTTCAAATGTGTGTTCAGATGATTTTCAGACCTGTTTCATTCATTTTTCTTCTCTGTCTTTCAGCTGAGGAGCTTCATGAAACTCAAAGTCTTTGTGAGACTAACAAGACTCCAGCAGCAGCTCGAGGTCAGAACTTTATTAATCTGAATTCATCATGACTCATTCAGAGTCTTAAACATGTGCTGCAATGTCTCTTCTAGGTGAAATGGGCTCTAAAAACTGCTCTCTGCCTAATTTTGGTGAGTTAAATGGGTTTCATGGTTTTATTTATAATCAGATAGACAGTGGGTATGAAATTTGTTGGAGTTTTTTTTTTTCAGCCATGGAGAGACAAGACACTGATCAAAACACCTTTACCCAGATGGCCCTGCGGTTAGCAATGACACGTAAGATTAATAGTTTCTTCTCAAATTACAGTGATTTAATAGTAGTGTTTACATTTACAGCATTTTAACAACATTTTAATGCTGTTATTCCATGTTTAGGTTGCAGGTCCAAGAATATTTCGATGCCTAACCTTGGTAATGTTTCAGTTTATTTTTACAAAATATAAATACATTTCTAAACATATTTATGATGACAATAATTTACATTTGAATGTGAATTAATATTGGTGTGTAATAAAATAAAAATAAATTATTCAGCTTTTAATTACTGTAAAGTAACAGTTCTTCTTTTTGTTTGTTTTTTTAGCTCTAGAAAGAAAGGACACCAGTGACTTAAGTAGATCAAATGATTTTCTTGTAGAATTTACAGGCTGAATAAGATGTTACTTCCATCATCAATGTACGATGACCGAGAGAGCTCAACGCACTACAACTTAAGAAAAGCACAAGTCCTGCAAATACTGGCAACACAACCAAATACAGAAACACGCTGCAAACAGAGATGCACTGCAAACATTCACAACACAAACAGACACAAAAACGAGCTGCAAAACAGAAAAGCGCTGCAAATACTCACAACACAACCAAACAAGCTGCAAGCACAGAACACAACGGTGATAAACCCAACAATGCTTACGAAAATTAAACATGATTTTATTATAGTAGAAACTATGTTGTTTTTCTGCATATTTTTGTTGAGCTCTCTCTGCCACTGTATCAATGCCAAAAGTACAAGAACTTCTAAATGTCATATGTGCTTGACATTTCCGTACTTATTAGTGTAGTGTCATTCTCTAGCAAGCACACAGATACACACACCCACCCTCCTGAAAGCTGAAATAAAATACTTTCATTGCATGATGTTATGTTTAAGATCAAATATTACCATTGTACTGCTACCATTACCAGCTACCAGTATGTATTGTATTTTTAGTTGCATATACAGTGGGTACGGAAAGTATTCAGACCCCCTTAAATTTTTTCACTCTTTGTTATATTGCAGCCATTTGATAAAATCATTTAAGTTCATTTTTTTTTCCTCATTAATGTACACACAGCACCCCATATTGACAGAAAAACACAGAATTGTTGACATTTTTGCAGATTTATTAAAAAGGAAAAACTGAAATATCACATAGTCCTAATATTCAGACCCTTTGCTCAGTATTTAGTAGAAGCACCCTTTTGATCTAATACAGCCATGAGTCTTTTTGGGAAAAATGCAACAAGTTTTTCACACCTGGATTTGGGGATCCTCTGCCATTCCTCCTTGCAGATCCTCTCCAGTTCTGTCAGGTTGGATGGTAAACGTTGGTGGACAGCCATTTTCAGGTCTCTCCAGAGATGCTTAATTGGGTTTAAGTCAGGGCTCTGGCTGGGCCATTCAAGAACAGTCACAGAGTTGTTGTGAAGCCACTCCTTCGTTATTTTAGCTGTGTGCTTAGGGTCATTGTCTTGTTGGAAGGTGAACCTTTGGCCCAGTCTGAGGTCCTGAGCACTCTGGAGAAGGTTTTGGTCCAGGATATCCCTGTACTTGGCCGCATTCATCTTTCCCTCGATTGCAACCAGTCGTCTTGTCCCTGCAGCTGAAAAACACCCCCACAGCATGATGCTGCCACCACCATGCTTCACTGTTGGGACTGTATTGGACAGGTGATGAGCAGTGCCTGGTTTTCTCCACACATACCGCTTAGAATTAAGGCCAAAAAGTTCTATCTTGGTCTCATCAGACCAGAGAATCTTATTTCTTACCATCTTGGAGTCCTTTAGGTGGGCTTTCATGTGTCTTGCACTGAGTAGAGGCTTCCGTCAGGCCACTCTGCCATAAAGCCCTGACTGGTGGAGGGCTGCAGTGATGGTTGACTTTCTACAACTTTCTCCCATCTCCCGACTGCATCTCTGGAGCTCAGCCACAGTGATCTTTGGGTTCTTCTTTATCTCTCTCACCAAGGCTCTTCTCCACCGATAGCTCAGTTTGGCCGGACTGCCAGCTCTAGGAAGGGTTCTGGTCGTCCCAAACGTCTTCCATTTAAGGATTATGGAGGCCACTGTGCTCTTAGGAACCTTAAGTGCAGCAGAAATTTTTTTGTAACCATGGCCAGATCTGTGCCTTGCCACAATTCTGTCTCTGAGCTCTTCAGGCAGTTCCTTTGACCTCATGATTCTCATTTGCTCTGACATGCACTGTGAGCTGTAAGGTCTTATATAGACAGGTGTGTGGCTTTCCTAATCAAGTCCAATCAGTATAATCAAACACAGCTGGACTCAAATGAAGGTGTAGAACCATCTTAAGGATGATCAGAAGAAATGGACAGCACCTGAGTTAAATATATGAGTGGCACAGCAAAGGGTCTGAATACTTAGGACCATGTGATATTTCAGTTTTTCTTTTTTACGATACTTTGAGGAAATAAAATGTATTCAGAATCCTCTGTTATTTTTAAGTAGATATATTTAATATATTTTCAATTTTAAAATAAAAATTTTGTGTTGTGATTTCCAGGCCAGGATAACTTGTGGAAACGTATTTAAAAACTATGGCATTTTATATTGCCTTATGGAATACTTTTATTGTTATGCTAAGCTCTAAAACACTTTATCTGCGTTTTTCACTCTCTTTTGTACTTTTCTGTTTTGTACACTTTTTTTGTGTATTTTAAGTCTAACAATTCGTCTTCATTTGTTTTATGTGTTCTGTATGCAAGTAAATGCTAAACATTAAATAAAATGGTAAATATTTGTATTTAAGGACTGGTTTTAGTGTGAATATTGTTCTATATGTTCTACTTTTTGACTTAATCAGATCATGGATGAACCAATTTCACTCACTGGACAGAGCATTGTCCATTCTAATAAAATATATATATATATATATATATATATATATATGAAGTTAATGTGTGGTTTGTTGTTTCTTTGTCATCTGTTATCAGTGTTGAGAAAAGTTACTTTTAAAAGTAATGCAATGCAATATTGAGTTACTCCCTAAAAAAGAAACTAATTATATTACTTAGTTACTTTTTATGTAAAGTAATGTGTTACGTTACTTTTGCATTACTTTTTAAATCTGGGCAGGGCTTGCTTGTTTGTTTTTAATATAAAAAGTTATATTTCTGGCAAATGCAAATGGATTTTCACAACAAAAGCCTCGGGTTTAGAGAAAAGTAAATTCACGTCTGTACAGTAAACCACAAAAGAAAATAAATGTCAATTGTCAAAAAAGGAAAACAAATGTTAGATTATCTTGAGTAATTTTTGCTTATTAGTATGAATGAATTAGATCATCAAAGGTCGGCAGCAAAGACAGTGGTTGATAAAATGGGATTAGATACATAAAGGAAATTTGTATTATTTAACGTATTTAATTATTGCAGGTTTGTGTCATATTCTGAGTTGTATTTGACTGTTTTTATTCATTTTGAGGAATACTGGATTGTTTTTGTTGTTGTTGTTGTTTTTGTTTTTTTTTTGTGAGTGAGATGAATTAATGCATGTTCACATTCATTCTAGAACAAAAGTAACATCTTACTCCCAATTTCTTTTAACGTGGAAACACGAGAGCTTTTAATCAATAAATGGGCGAAAAGTTGGCATTGCTTATTTGAAAAAGTAACTCAGATATTTTCTTGTCAATTAAAAAGTAATGTGTTACTTTACTAGTTACTTGGAAAAAGTAACATTATTACGTGACTTGTGTTACTTGTTGTTCAAGAGCTTTTATCAGTGGAACATTGATTCTACTGTATATTGATTTCTAATTATAACCAGCAGAGGGCCCTGCAGCATTATTGAGAGTGCAGAGCCTTGACAAATCACATAAAACGGAAGCTTTAGTGACTTTTAGTCTGTGTCTGTACTTTTGATCTGCATAGCGTATAGTGTTCACAGACAGGCAGACAATAAGTAAGTAGTAAGAATGTTTAGTAATGTTTAATTATTTGTTTTCAATAATGACAACACAATTTATATCAGGGTAGGCAGACCACACATTTAGCTTACCTCATCATTAGTGTTAGTCACATAATAAAAGCAGACGTTGTGCGTTTTGCAGTTTCATTCTAAAACCTAAAGGTCATGGCTTCAGTCACAGTGCTCCTCGTGATTTCATCTATTTTCCCCTCTCAAAGTGGTAAGAATTATTATTTTTTTGACTCTGCTTGTTTCCATATTTATTATTTCCAGTGTTAACGATAGCTACTTTTACCTTTGAATTGCTCAGGTTTAGGTTTAAAATGTGGACATATATCTGTTACACTGCTGATTTTTCTTCTCTTTGTTGTAACATGTTTCTCTTCCTCATTTCAGAAATATGTTCTCTGTACTACATGAATAGCGCCATACTGAAATCTCTGACCGCTCGAGACAGTTATGAATTTTACAGCTCAGTCAAACTCAATGACATACAGATGAGTTTCTGTAACAGTGAGAATAAAGCAGATTTCTTGAAACAGTTTTGTGAGGAGTCTAAGAGTCTTTTCAGAAATGAAAGGGAAGAGTTGAATTATAAACAAGGATGGCTTAAAATGAACCTCAACACACTGAGAAATGAAAACCGGACGAACGACACAGGTAAGGGAACAAGCTGTGTTATGTCAAGTTAAAGATTGACTATGGAAGTGTCGGTAACACTTTATAATAACGTTCAGTTGTAAGTCACTTATAAGTGATTAGTTAATGATAAAATAATCATTTACAAAACATTCACAAATGAATAATAAGTGATACGCTAATAATTTGTGTATGTTTTTTAAATTAATTTACAAGTCAATTACAAATGAATTTACAAGTAATTAGTTAATTATGAACTCATCATTTACAAAAAATAACAGTGTGTTTATAAATGATTAATAAGTGATATGTTAAAAAGCAAAAAATGCAATTAATCTAAAACTCTTTTTTTAAATAATAAATGATTTGAGTAAACATTTAAATTATTTCTCTCATCAGCACAGACTTGTGTTCTGGTAATGTAAACCAGTTTTCCCTCCACTGAAGATCACATCAGGTGCGCAGTGCTAAAATACTCCAGGTGTGTCACAGAAGACATCTTTACCCTCACCAGTCAGCCCTTACATTGCAGTACACACAACAAAGTATTGAAAACCTGTTGTGTAAACGCATGAATAAATCATTTACAAATCTTTCTGCATTCCCTATTCTAAAGTGTAAACAATTCGTCACTTGTAAATGTGTTACACATCATTTGTAGATTTTTCTTACATGTCACAAATGATCTGGTGTATACAAGGCATTTACAACACTTTCTGCATCCCCTAATCTAAAGTGTAAACTACTCATCAGTTGTAAATGTTTTACAAACCTGCCGGTTGCAGGTTGTGTGGGTATACACACTGGGGGGAAAGATCTACAAATGATGAGTAAAACATTTACAACTGATGACTTGTTTACACTTTAGAATAGGGGATGCAGAAATATTTGTAAATGATTTGTTTATGATGTGATCTTCAATGGAGGGTAAACATTTCAGTGACAGACATTAATTACATATATTAGTAATATATTAACTAGTATCTTATTAACCATTTACTAAGGATCTGTTTGATTATTTTATGATATGCTATTTTTAAGACAACTTTTGACAGATTTGTAAATTGTTAGCATATTACTTAATGATCATTTGCGAACACAGTGATGTTTTGTAAAATATTAGTTAATCAACTAATCACTTGTACATGATTTATAACTTAAACGACAAAGCTCTATGCTAGAAATACTAACATATCACTTATTAATCATTTATGAATGCATAGTTATGTTTCGTAAATGATTAGTTCATCATTAACTAATTACTTGCTAATTACTTGTAAATGAATTAACAAAACATACATTACAACAAATTGTTAGCATATCTTTTATTAATAGTTTATGAATGTTTTGTAAATGATTATTTCATCATTAACTAATCGCTTATAAATGACTTACAACTGAACGTTATTATAAAGTGTTACCGAAGTGTCATATACAGGGACTGAAATCACTTTTCACTCACCAGACAATTTGGCAAAATGTTTAGGTGACCAGTCGTTTATAACTTCTACCAACCTAAATAAATAAATAAACCAACAGCTTGAGGCTGTCTACACTGGATGTGACAAAATGACTGCTGCAAATCAATTTGTGTCAGTAGGGGTGTGTGATATTTACAAAAATTATAATTTCAATATTTTCTGGGACTTTATTAATAATAAAAATAATTAGACAATATTTTGCTGAGTGTGTTATTTTGCTGATATCTTAAGGACTACCATGGAAAGCTGACTCCTAAAGTTTTTTATATTTTGATCAGTTTACAGTGGTGCTAAAAATTAATCTTTCAAATAAGTTTAATAAGGTTTTTTTTTACCTTTTATGGGCAAATTTTACATTTATGAAACCTTTATTTACCTTTTTTATCTAAAAGTGTGCATCAACTTTGGAGTCAAATTCTGACATTTAATCAGTCAATTATAATAATATTACATTTATGCTGTTACTAAACAAATGAAATCAGTATCAAGATAATTCATCTTTGAAGAACATTTGTCATTTAGATATATTTACACATTAATGCAGCTCAGAATGCTTTAACCTGCAGTTACAAATGCATAAATAATGTTTTGATATTTTAAACATGAAATGTTGAATACTGATATTTAAAAAGATTAAAAAGATACTTTAAATATGAAATTAAATCTGCCAGCAGGTTAAGTGAGTCATTGTTATTGAACCGAATCATTTAAACGGTTGATGCATTTAGGAGCAAAACACAGTCATGTTACTCAGAGATGCAAAACAGTGCTGTGGCTGTGTTTGCAATTATTTTTGTTGGCAAATAGAGCAATATTGTGCAATACTGTGTCTAAAACGTAGGCTAATATCAAGGTCTCTTGCATGAACTTCCCCCCAAAAAAATTAATTATGGAACACTCAAATCACAAGCTAATTTTTACCCGCATGGGTTGGCGGGTGTTGATTTCATTTAATGTGGGGTAAATGCACATATCTTCACAGAAACTGATGTATGCAGTTACAGTCTCTGTGAGCTCGTCCAGATTGGTGGCAGCAGCTTCAAAAACACTCCAATCAGTCCATTCGAAACAGGCCTGTAAGGCCCGCTCTGTTTCGGTGGTCCATCTTTTTACAGTCTTTACTACAGGTTTAGCAGATTTAAGTTTTTGCCTGTAGGTTGGTATAAGATGAACCAGGCAGTGACATGTAACATGCTGACTGTATTTTGGCAGTTCACGGAAGAGATTTGCTTTGTTAAAATCCCCAAGGATTATTAAAACAGAGTCCGGGTGTTTTTGTTCGATTTCTGTGATCTGGTCGGCAAGTTTCTGTAAAGCCAGACTCACGTGCGCTTGCGGTGGAATGTAAACACACCAGAATGAACGAGCAAAACTCTCGCGGCGAATAGAACGGCTTGCAGTTTATGAAAAGCGCTTCTAGATCATAACAGCACATTTTGGTTAATACTGTTACATCTGTACACCACCTTTCGTTGATGTAAAAGCACGTCCCGCCGCCACGCGATTTCCCCGTTGATTCTGCGTCGCGATCCGCTCTAAACAGCAAGAAGCCGGGCAGATGAAGCGCGTTGTCCGGGATCGCATCGTTCAGCCAGGTCTCAGTGAAACACAGAGCAGCAGAGTTTGAAAAATCCTTATTTGTCAGGGAGAGCAGAAGAAGTTCGTCCGTTTTGTTGGGAAGAGAGCGGAGGTTCGCCAGATGTATACTAGGCAGCGCCGTCCGAAGTCCACGCTGTAGAAGTTTTACGAGCGCGCCGGCGCGCTTTCCCCTTCTGCGCGTCTTAAAGCGCCGGATCAGCGCTGGCGCTCCAATACAACATTCAGCAAAACGTCGGTTTTCATTAAATTATTATTCTATAACATTTTGTCTATCATCTCTGAAAATATTTTGGCAAAATTTACTTGTTTAGTACAGAAAAATAGCGATTTATTGCAGCAAGCAGAAAAGACGGTTAACAGTTAACCTATCAAAATAAACCATGTAGCATTTAATAAAGGTGTATTAATGCACATTCCCCACCAGTCTTGTGTAAACTACGGCATGCAATGTTTTATTTATTTATTTATTTATTTATTAATATCAAGAGATGGCGGAGAGATGGATTTTTAAAATGTGCTGGAAATGTTCAAACAGTACTCATACAGACACTGAAACCATTTCACCATAACCAACTATCAACTAATAGAATTAACAGCACTAAGCATTAAAATTATAACATTAAAAACGAGCTAAAACATTAAAAAAAAAGTTTTTATAAAATGACAAACCAAATAGTTTTTAAGAAAAGGATGAGTCAATACCTTATTGTCTTAAGTGTGGAGATTGCACATTAGCTTGTTTTCCATCTACAGTTTGAGATGTACAACAAACTGAACAAGCAAGGCAGACAAGGCTGAATGAATATGTAACTCTACTGTCTGGCAGCAGGTGGCACTTAAGGAACAGAAATAGAGCTGTTTCCATTCCAACCTCTGTAAACATTACTGTATTAGGCAATACATAGAAGGAAGATGACAAGCAAATAGCATCAAAACTTTTCTAAAGACAGTTTGTTTCCTCTTATGCATTAGAATTCATTATTTTAAATATTCGTTCATATATTTTTTTTCTCAGCATGTTTTCACACAAATTGAAACCTGTGATGCATGTGTTAGACTGTTATTAACTTTGCTTAATCCTGAGCAACATGTAAACTTTGCTTTTAGAGAAAATTCAGTATGCTTACCATGTTAAAAAATTTATTCTATATGGATTTGTGGATTTTTCCAGCTTTTGGGCCCCCTACAGTTAAGTGCATGGAATTTAAACGTATCACCTATTTAGATAGAAAGAGAAACCATTCGCCTTATATGTCAGTGTACCGTCAGAATGATTTTGCCTTCCATATTCTTGCTTTAAACGTAAAATATTTTCAATTTAGTATGTTTTTTTTTCTTTAGATCTTCATGTTCTTCAGTGGATACACAGCTGTGAAGTTGAACGTCACTTTAATGGTACAGTCACATTTCTTCAGGGCACTGATGAATATGCCTATGATGGAAAGAACTTGACCTTTGGCCTCTCTATGCACTGGAATGAATCTGTTTCCAGCCTGGAGAAGAGATGTGTGGAAACATTAACCAGCTTCACTGACCTTCAACAAGAGAGAAAATTCATCATGACAGGTGAGTTATCTCACTTATACTTTGCATAAGAATCTGTAGGATTGTTATTTGAATGAGTTTTTTTTTTTTTTCATGCTAGTTTATTATTTGAATGAACTGGTTCTGTGTGTCCTGCAGCTCGTCCTGAGGTTTACTCTTCTGTAAAAGCACCTGGATCATCAGAGGAGCAGGTTCTGGTGTGTTTGGCCACAGGCTTCTACCCTAAACACGTGCAAATGGAGATCAGATGCGATCAGATGGCGTTACCTGATGAGCAGCTGAACTCACATGGAGTCAGACCAAACACAGACGGATCCTTTCAGCTGAAGAAGAGTCTGAAGATCCTGCCGTCTGAAAGATCTCGCTATCAGTGTGTGGTGAAGCACCAGACTCTGACTGAACCACTCATTGTCAGCTGGGGTAACGATGATGATGATGGTGTCTGTTCTCAGTTTTATGAGATCACTTTATTATTGGTGTTAAATCTGATTTTGCACCATTATAACTACATCTAAATTTTTGTTTTCCTCTGACAGATGAGGTGAATGTCCTGCTGCCGGCGATCATTGGAGTTGGAGTTGCTTTAGTTGTTTTTGTCATCATTGTTCTTGTTTTTTATCTGATGAGAAAATGGGTGAAATATCGAAGTGAGCATTATTCCTTCATGTGTTTTAAAGTCACAGTAGGATGATAGAAGAGGAAAATGACTGTTAGTGTTTGTTCTTTCAGAATCTCTGAAGACACAGTCACAATTGAATTCACAATCATTGCCAAATTTGGGTGAGTCTGACTCTTCTCAAAATCACAACACAATATAAACACACTTCTGCAATACTCTTCTGAAATCAGACATGTTGTCAGACGACAGACCTGTAATCATCAAACTGTATTATTTAGTACCGTTGCTGGGTTTATTCTGACCAAATCGGTCAGGTCTCTATAAGATTTTGATCAAAGCAGAAAGATTTTTACAGATACTGTTTCAAGATTAGTAAAATTTGTTGGTTTTTCACTAAGATTCAGAACAATCATTGAGTTGAGTATTTCATCTGCCCTGAAGTCCTGTTGCAGCAGCCCTTTATAAATCAAGACATTTTTACTTCAGTATTGCTATATCTGAATTGTTCATACAAGAAAATATGATTTTAAGATTATGATGGATTAAATTATTTATTTATTTATTTATTTTTTGCTGTATTTTCTTATTTATGCATCTTTAGGATCTTTAGGATCTCCAGTATATGGTAAGTCTAACTCTTTAAAAATGTACCCATTAAAACAAACTTTTTGTTTTTGATTAAATTAGTTACATGAATGAATCATGCAAAAGTAACAACAATTTCCTTAAATTCAATCATTGGCATTTATTAATAGACATACTGATATTGTCATTAACAATATTTGAAGAATTAATCAGGGTTTTGTCTACCAATAAAGTTACCATCATTATCAGAATCTTTTGAGGGACTTGGTGAGTCTGCACCTCACCAAAAACTCATTCATTTAAAACATCATGCATTTAAAACATTTGATTCAATATCACTGTACAGCCTCACTGTGTAAATGCTTATTTTATTTGAAGTGTTTGGATTAGATGTATTTTTCTGTCTTTTCATACTTATTAAATCTTTTCACAGGTCCTTATATAGCTCTACAACGTAAGTCTAACTCAAAATGTACAAATTAAAACCCAACCTCAAGCAAATAAGTAAATAAAAATGTCCAGTTCACATACAGCATCAGTTCTGAATCTGAACTGGTTCTGCTTCAAGAATCAACAGCCAGACATTTTTTGCTTATCGTACTAATGTAACAAAAATGTTTAAATGCAAATATTGAAATTTATTAATGCATTTATTATGCTCTAAAAATTCTCTAATGTATTTGACATCTACCTAACACTGATCATTTTTTTTCTTCTGTACTTTCAACCTCTGTTGACATATTCTTTTTTTATTTTCTTTTAGGTATAAAACGCTATGGCAGCTGTGAGTTTTTTGTCTTTATTTGTAACTGTGTAATTGCAACTAGTTTTATGCTGGACATGAAGTTGCTGCCCAACACAATGAAAATTATTTATTGTACAAAAGTAACTAAAGTGTCCATAAAATCAAACAATGACATTTATTAATGAATGTTGTCATTTAGCAATGGTCCCATGAGTGACTTTCGCAAAACTAATCAGATGTGTTTTTATTTATGGGGCGTTTGGTTTCATATGTCTGTTGAATTTTAATGTTAGCGCTTTACAGTGAATAATTCAAAACAGACAGTAATACTAACATTAGTTAAAGATTGTCTGAAAATCTAGTACTTATTGCAAGTAATGTTTTTTCAGCAAAAATATATCTGATCCACTGCTCTATATAAATCAAGACATTTATACTTCAGTATTATTGTTATATCTGAATTGTTCATACAAGACAATAAGATTTTAAGATTATGATGAAAAATGCATGCAGTTGTAAGTCTAACTCTTTCAAAATGTACCCATTAAAACCCAATCTAACATTTGTATTTGGTTAAACTTATAGCCACATTAATGAGTGACATTATAGCTTATTTTGGGCTACTATTTAAGATTACGTAATGTAATCAGTGCCGGCCTGTAGGTTTGTGGGGCCCTAGGCAAGATAATGAAAATGGGCCCCAGTGAATTTCTAGAGTGAAGAGAGTACGCATAAATTGACAATTTTTATAAAAAATTAATTGTAACACATTCAACAAACAAAATAAACAGAGCATAAACAAAATAAACACAAGCCTACTAATATTCATAAATGATAATAAATACAGGCTATTTTGCTTGTTTTTAAGGATCGATTGATGATCACAGGAAACGGAAAGAAAAAAAACTTGCATTAGACATTTGATGCTGTTCTGTAATTATTTAACGTAACATGCTAAATGGCTCAATTTTTCCTTATGACATGTCTGTTTGTGATCATGGGCATGATTGCATGTATAAAACAAGTACTACAGCAATAAATATTATGTATATAGCAGTCAAAATTAATCTCTCTATAGTGCTTTAATTTCTAATAATTTAAAAATAGCGTTAATGTGTAACAAGACTTTATTTTGACTATTCTGAGAGGCAATATTAAGTGAATTCCAAAATCTAAACCCTAATAACAAAATCTGAACTGTAACAAGAAAGGTTTATTTATTGTGCTTGTTTGTAGGGCTGCACAATTTGGACAAAATATTTTTTATCAATATGACTAATTCTGATTATTGTTATTACTGATTATTATTTAAAAAAAAATTCCCTCCACTGCATGGAGGAAAAAAACAGAGAGAAGTATTATTATTTCTATTTTTACCCAAATGAAGGTTTTAATATATATGTAATACAATGTTTCATTCATACATATCCCCAATATGGACAAAATTATAAGCATTCGCTTAGCTGAATAAAACTCAGATTTCTAGACATTCTAACTGATGAAACAGAGACATTTCTGTATGATTGCGACTAAATTATTTATCTCTGTTGTTCAAGCCATATCGGGTATTTAATAAATAAACTGTAGCCCAACCACCAGTCAATCAGGCCCACCCAGTCAGTTCATAAGGTAGCCTAATCAGAATCAGCTTATCAAAATTCGGTCTTTTTTTCCCCTTCTCCCAGAAAAGCTTAAGTTTCAGCTAGTTAGTATGTAATGGCAAAGTAATTATATTTCGCTTCGTTTTTTTTTATTAAGTTAATTTAGAAAAAACATTTGGAGCATTTTTTTTTTCGTTAAATATAAGTTTTTGTTGTTGTTTTTTAAGTAACGAACAGCAGCCAGTGGAAGACTGTTCATAGTCTGATCAAATCATCATGACATAGATCTTAAACAGTTAAAGTAGCTAAAACAATGTTAGTTTAAACGCTAAACCTAGATAAATGTTCGCGTACCGTTTTAGGCTGAAACCGCTTTGCAGGACATGGAGGCGCCAGCGCGATCATTTGCATTTTTTAAAATTAATAATCATAATGATAAGAATCGCATGAGCAGGTTGCCACATATGGAATGCCGAATTATTAAAGATGTCTTTACACGTAACGTGTACAGGCGTTATTGTTTTAGCCAATGGCAAGGCTGAAAACATCCAAATTTGCATAAAATTGATTAAACATATGATAGTGACGTATTTCTCAGTATAATGACTTGTCATTAATAAATAATACATATAATACATATGTTTATAAATCATATGTGGGTCATTTGAAGTCTTCATAAGTGGCTAGATTTTTGAGAAAAATAAAAAGAAATAAAAAAGAATACAGTAATAATAAATACATATTCATTTCTGCAATCAAAAGGATGATACCTTCAATTATTAATGAATTTCATGTTTACCACCCGTTTCCGTCTTATTTCAGTGTTATTTACATTTTAAAATAGTTCGTTGTTCATTTCAGAAAAACAGACACAAATAGAGACGGTCCCTAAGTCGAGCGTGAATAAGGAGCTAAGAAACGCGGAAGCGTCGCGTTTTTAAGGTGGAATGGATTGCATCAATAATAACCTGCGAATGAGAAGCTGGATTCAGCCTCGTCCAGTTATTGGTGTTAATCTGGCACCTGGTGCTAATTTCCTTGATTATCTGTCAACCCCTATTTAACTGGCAGCCTAACTTCCAGTTTCACTGACTCTGCAAGATGGTGGGCCGTTCTAAAGTGACTGAAAGCCTCCGGCAGCAGGTTGTCCAGATGAAGGCCAAAGGGATGACCCTATCAGCCATAGCAAGACAAGTTGGTCATTCCAAATCTGTGATTTCAAGAATATTGAATCTTTACAACATCACAAACTCATTCAAGTCCCCCAAGAAGGCTGGTCGTCCACGGAAGACAAATACAAGAGAGGACAGGATACTGCGGAGGATCTCAATGGGCAATCGTTTCCACACTGCAGCTGGAATTGCTCACCAGTTCAGCGCTGAACAGGGTAAGGATCTGTCTCGTCATACAGCGTCTCGACGTTTAAGAGCATTTCGACTGAAAGCCCACTCTGCAGTGACCAAACCTCTCATTAGCAGAAAGAATCAAAAGGCTAGACTAAGCTTTGCTGAGGAGCATGTTGTGTGGACAGAGGAGAACTGGTCCAAAGTTCACTTCAGTGATGAAAGCAAGTTTAATTTATTTGGGTCCGATGGGAAACATTATGTTCGGCGACAAACTGGAGAAAGACTGAACCCAAAGTGTGTAAAAAAGTCAGTGAAAAGTGGAGGAGAAAGTGTCATGGTTTGGGGCATGTTTTCTGCAGCAGGAGTTGGGCCTGTTATACAGCTACATGGCAGAGTGAATGCAAATGATTATCAGAACCTTCTTCAACAACATATGGTTCCTTCCCTGCATTCATCACCCAATCAGCCCGCAGTGTTCATGCAGGACAACGCTCCATGTCACACAGCAAAACGGGTAAAGCAGTTCCTTGAAACTGAAAACATTGAAATAATGACATGGCCTGCCCAGAGTCCTGATCTCAACCCATTAGAGAACCTCTGGAAAATCCTTGGCGACAAAGTTATGGCCAAAAAACCCACTACAGTCACCGAACTGTGGAGGAGACTGGAAGAAGAGTGGACCAAAATCACACCAGAGCAGTGTGAGAGACTAGTGCTGTCCTGTGGACATCCGCAGATGTGCTGAAGTCATTCAGAGCAGAGGCCTGTACACTTCCTACTAATTGCTGACTGTTGTAACCTTCAGAAAATTTTGTTGTAATCTTTTTCCATGCTACAGTCATTGTTGTTCTCTAGTTTTGATCAGTGTGTTTTCTGCAAAATAATGGTTTTTGTTGAAATGCCTTAGTTATTTTGTGGAAAAGGTGTTCTGGTAGCATGGTATAGACAGGACAAAAACTCCTTCAACTGTTGAGCAGTGAAGATGACATTATTTCAGAATTGTTCAATTGTTTATAAATTGTTCTCCAATTTTGATCTCCAGTGTTGTCACAGATCAGGCCTCTGTGGCTCCCTCCGATTGCCACCAGAGGGAACCGTCACCCGAGTTTTAACTTCCCATTCGGACTTCATTTCCCATAACCCTGTGCCTGGGACTGATTGCTACCAGGTGTTAGCAATTTAGCCTCCCTTATTTAAACCATGCTCACGCCAAGCTGTTCGCGAAGTCTTGTCTTGCCATGCAAACAATTCCGAGCGTTATTACCTGGACTGCTTTCCTGTTGCCGACCCTTTCTGTTATTTGGACTCACGAACCCTTGCCGCCCGCCTTGTGGACTTTATCTGCCTCGGATTATCATTCTGTTTGTTGTCTTCAGCCTGCCCTGACATCTCGCCTGTCCCACGTTAACGGTACTGTCTCATCTCTGATATTCTTGTCGCCCCTGATGACCCATTGTCTGTCTGACCTGTCTGTGATTTCAATAAAGCTGCAAATGGATCCCACTGGTCCTGACTCTTTGTTACAGAAGACTTCGCCAACTGACGATCCAGCAGCATATAATCAGCTCTCAGATGAACTCACGGCCCAAGCTTCGGTGCTAGCGCATCATCAGCAACAGCTAGCACGCCTAACCCATCTTACCGAGGAGCTGGTGAAAGCTTTACAGTCACTTCAACTTCCCTCGACGAGCGGGGCCGCTCTCGCGTCCAGTCCGAGTCCACCACCGCCCAATCCGCCCAATCCGCTGCCGCTTCGCTAACTAACCCGCGATTGGCGTTTCCAGAAAAATTCGATGGCTCTCCGGCTAACTGTAAGGGTTTCCTCCTTCAATGTAATCTCTTCCTTAACCAACAACCTTCTCTGTATCCCACAGACACTTCTCGCATTGCTTTTGTGAGCTCGTTACTCACCGGGAGAGCGCTGGATTGGGCCACGGCAGTTTGGAGCAGCGATCGTTCTGTGTTTCCCACCTACACGCACTTTCTGCAACGCTTCAGGGAGGTTTTTGAACATCCTTACGGGGGCAAGGATGTAGGCGACCAGCTGATTGCCTTAAGGCAAGGAAATCATTCGGCGGCTGAGTATGCTCTCACATTTCGCACCCTCGCTACTCAAGCGGGATGGCCTGACGAGCCTTTGAAACTGTTCTACCGCAAAGGACTAAATTCCGACTTACAGTCTGAACTCGCGTGCCGAGATGAGGGACGCACGCTCGAGCAGCTAATACAGCTATCCATCACTTTGGACAACCTTGTGCGCACTCGCCGCCCCGTTCGTAGATGTTGCTCACCGCAAACCAGTCAGCCGCCAACGACCGAGTCCGAGCCCATGCAAGTGGGATTCACTCGCCTAAGCCCCGAGGAGCGTGAACGACGCCATCGTCTGCATCTTTGTTTGTACTGCGGCCTTCCTGGTCATCTGAGGCTTTCCTGCCCCACGCGACCTGCCCCAAGATCTAACACGGTGAGCCAGATTTCACGTTCTACTACCAGTATAGAAGTAACCGTGACTCTTTTGATTAACAATGAGATAATTGAGACTTCAGCTTTGGTTGACTCAGGGGCAGCGAGTAATTTCATTGACTTTGAGTTCACCAAGACCCACAATATTCCTCTTGTTCCCTGTGATTCTTCCTTGTCAGTGGCAGCAATAGATGGGAGACCGCTGGGTGATGGGAGGATCAACTTCGTCACTGAGGAGGTGCAACTCAGAATTGGAACTCTGCATTCGGAACCCATCCGCCTGTTCGTCCTGCAGTCACCCAAGAACCTGATCGTTCTGGGAATCCCCTGGCTGGAGAAACATAACCCAACCATCTCCTGGAGTGATCGTGAGATCACCCGATGGTCAGATTTCTGCAAAATGAACTGTTTATCCAAACCTCCTAGTCCTCCTTCGAAGCAATCACCACCGAAAATAGACGAACAAGATTCTCTCCAGGTTCCCGGTCTACCAGACGAATACCTCGATCTCGCACTGGCGTTTAGCAAGGCCAAAGCCTCCCAGCTCCCTCCTCACCGAGCTAGTGACTGTGCCATCGACCTCATTCCCGGCTCCCTTCCACCCAAGGGTCGGGTATTTCCTCTGTCACAACCCGAGTCAGAAGCCATGCAGGCCTACATCGAGGAGGAGCTCGCCAAGGGCTTCATCCGTCCATCCACATCACCCGTTTCTGCAGGCTTCTTCTTCGTAAAGAAGAAGGATGGTGGCCTAAGACCCTGCATTGACTATCGAGCACTCAACGACATCACAGTGAAGTTTCACTACCCACTGCCCCTGGTACCAGCAGCTCTGGAACAACTCCGCTCAGCCAGGTTCTTCACCAAACTAGACCTGCGGTCAGCTTACAATTTGATCCGGATCAGAGAGGGGGACGAGTGGAAGACGGCCTTCTCCACAACTTCAGGACACTATGAATACTCCGTTATGCCCTTCGGCCTTGCCAACAGCCCATCGGTCTTTCAGGCCTTCATCAACGATGTCTTCAGGGATATGCTCCATCGTTGGGTAATTGTCTATATAGACGACATTTTAATCTATTCAAGCAGCCTCCAGGACCACGTGGATCATGTCCGACAAGTTCTCAAAAGACTCATCCAGTACCAGCTCTACACCAAAGCAGAGAAGTGTGAGTTCCATCAGACCACCGTCTCATTCCTCGGTTACATCATCAGCTCCGGGGAAGTGGCCATGGACGACAAGAAGGTCCAGGCAGTGGTTAACTGGCCCAGACCCGCTACCCTCAAGGAGTTACAGAGATTCTTGGGCTTTACAAAATTCTATCGACGTTTCATTAGGAACTTCAGTACCATGGCAGGCCCCTTGACCTCGATGGTGAGGAAAGCCAACTATCGACTGAACTGGACTGATCAGGCCCTCGCAGCGTTCGAACAGTTGAAGAACAGGTTCACCACAGCCCCCATTCTCCGTCATCCTGATCCAGATCTAGAATTCGTCGTAGAGATCGACGCCTCCAGCACCGGCATTGGGGCAATACTCTCCCAACGCCAGGGGTTGCCACCCAAACTCTTCCCCTGTGCCTACTTCTCACGCAAATTATCCCCTGCCGAACAAAACTATGACGTAGGGAACCGAGAGCTACTCGCCATGAAAGCAGCCTTCGAAGAGTGGAGACATTGGCTCGAGGGGGCTAAACACCCATTCACGGTCATCACTGATCATCGCAACCTAGAATACCTACGCTCAGCTAAACGCCTGAACCATCGCCAGGCCAGATGGGCCCTTTTCTTCACCCGTTTCCACTTTACTGTCACCTACCGACCAGGATCCAAGAACACGAAAGCTGACGCCCTCTCACGTCTGACCGAACCATCCACCACATCTCTCTCACCTGAGCCCATCCTCCCATCACCCATCATCGTTGCGCCTGTCTTGTGGGACATCATGACCGAGATAACAGAGGCACCGAACCGGCTCCTGCAGCATGCCCTCCTAACCGCACCTACGTGCCCCAGACTCTCCGCCAACGCCTCATCCAACAGGTCCATGCCACGCCCAGTTCAGGTCACCCTGGCATCAATGCCACCACCCAACTACTCACCAACCGTTTCTGGTGGCCTAGTCTCCAAGCCGACACCATAGCTCACATCCGAAACTGCGCCCCCTGCAATATGTCCAAATCCTCCAAACACGCTCCAGCAGGCCTCCTACAACCCTTACCCATTCCTCAACGCCCCTGGTCCCATATCGCTATAGACTTTGTAACCGAACTCCCCCAGTCCAATGGCTTCACCACCATCCTCACCATTGTGGACAGATTCTCTAAGGGTTGCCGCTTCATACCATTCCCCAAACTTCCCTCTGCCTTCGAAACAGCCACTACGCTATGCGAGTATGTCTTCCGTTTCTACGGCCTCCCCGAAGACATAGTCTCGGACAGAGGTCCCCAGTTCACCTCCAGGGTATGGTCAGCCTTTTGCCAGTCGCTAAACATCACTTCGGGCTATCACCCAGAGTCCAACGGCCAAGCAGAGAGGTTGAACCAGGAACTGTCCCGCTTCCTACGCTCCTATTGCCTTCAGAACCAGTCGAATTTACTCCAGACTGGAGTAAATACCTCATGTGGGCTGAATACGCCCAAAACTCTATCCGCAAACCTTCCACCAACATCACCCCTTTCCAGTGCATCCTCGGATTTCAACCACCTCTCTTCCCCTGGTCAGGTAAGCCCTCCGACTTACCTGCAGTTGATTCATGGCTCCAGAGATGTGAACAGACCTGGAACGAAGCTCACGTGCACCTCCAAAGGGCGGTACGGAGAACCCAGGAACAGGCCAACCGCCTTCGTCGTCCCAGCCCCAGATATGAACCCGGCCAGTGGGTATGGCTCTCGGCTCGAGATCTTCGCCTTCGGCAGCCCTGTCGCAAACTCAGTCCTAGGTACGTGGGTCCCTTCCAAATTTTACGTCAAATCACTCCAGTTTCATTTAGACTCGCTTTACCTGCTAACTATAGAATCTCACCCACTTTTCATGTTTCTTTGCTCAAGCCCGCTGGTGGACCGAGAGGAGTGGAGGTCCAGGAGGAGGCCGGTGACCAGAGAGCCCCTCCTATCATCATTGACGGCGCTGAGGCCTACCGAGTCCAAGAGATCCTCGATTCTCGTCGCCGGGGTAACCAACTCCAATACTTGGTTGACTGGGAGGGGTATGGTCCAGAGGAGCGTTCCTGGGTCAACTCGGGGGACATCTTGGACCCCAGTCTGACGGCCGACTTTCACGCTGCCCATCCTGAGAGACCTGCCCCGAGACCTCGTGGAAGACCCCGGCGACAGACTCGTCCTCGCATCAGGAGCCGCTCGCGGGGGGGGGGGCTCTGTCACAGATCAGGCCTCTGTGGCTCCCTCCGATCGCCACCAGAGGGAACCGTCACCCGAGTTTTAACTTCCCATTCGGACTTCATTTCCCATAACCCCGTGCCTGGGACTGATTGCTACCAGGTGTTAGCAATTTAGCCTCCCTTACTTAAACCATGCTCACGCCAAGCTGTTCGAGAAGTCTTGTCTTGCCATGCAAACAATTCCAAGCGTTATTACCTGGACTGCTTTCCTGTTGCCGACCCTTTCTGTTATTTGGACTCACGAACCCTTGCCGCCCGCCTTGTGGACTTTACCTGCCTCGGATTATCATTCTGTTTGTTGTCTTCAGCCTGCCCTGACATCTCGCCTGTCCCACGTTAACGGTACTGTCTCATCTCTGATATTCCTGTCGCCCCAGATGACCCATTGTCTGTCTGACCTGTCTGTGATTTCAATAAAGCTGCAAATGGATCCCACTGGTCCTGACTCTTTGTTACAAGTGTAGATAGCATACTTCTTATGATCTAACAAGTACATCAGGTGTTACTGACATTGGTATTGTTAGTGAACACCTTCAGAACATGGCCTTTCTGGGACTGATTTAACAGACACTTCAAACATTAAAATTACACTAGCTTTGCTTACATATTACAAGACTGACAAGGAAATAACTTACCACAATTCAACCACACTAAAGAAGAATGCATAATCCATTAAACAGTCCTGCGCTGACACTTCTGCATAATCTTGTTCGTAGCATATGACTGAAACAATATAAGAACCATTAACACAAAAATGGCTAACTAGGAATAACCACAGTCTCATTTAGACATCATTCATACTGCATGACAAAATAAACTCTCGTAGGTTGCATTCAATTAAAACTCATGCAAATCAACTCTTAGACAGTGTTCTTTTTGTATAAAAACCAAGAAAACAAAAACTTTACTTATTATACACTGGATAACAATTAACCAATAAAAAACAATTTAGTTGGGTCCATAAAACATTGGTTTTCATACCTGTCCTGAAGGACCGTCTGCCCTGCATATTTTGTATGTTTCACTAAACAGACAAACTCAATTTAGTTCTTGCATTCTCTATATTGTATCTCTTATATTGTATCTGAAATTGGCATACACTCCATGCTTGGATCTTCATCGGGAGTGGATTTAACGTAGTCATGCACACGCTTCACACTGTCCGCCATTCCTTCAAGTTTTCCTGTTTTAAGTTTGTTTCAATAACACGTGAGTTTCGATCAGCATGCGCAGGAGGCCGCAACACACTTTTTAACAGGCAAAAAATGGTAAAGATTTTCCACTCCGGTTTAAAAACGTCACAGAATTATTCAGAATACATATTTATTAATATCAGTAACAACAAAAATTAAAGAAGTTCTAAAAAATCGTGTAAAGACATTTTTAATAATTCGGCGTTCCATAGCCACACCGCATCTGAAAGATGCAACACAACACCATCTTGTCACAAAGCACCGCAAAAAAGTATTAACAATGAATGTGTCGGGGAAAACAGAGTAAGGAGATATTTGAATAATCTATTTAAAAAAACTAGTGTATTTTGAGACCCTCACTCGCAATCTCCTTTTTGGACGCACCTTTAGAAATTAATGCTTCTTTGCGGATTACATAGTGAAATATATATTTTTTTTTCTGATTTGTTTTATTTCGTTAGGTAATAATTTTAAGCTTTCTATTATTATATTTATCATGTTTGTGAGGCATGTATTCCCTGAAAAAATGCAAATGATCGCGCTGGCGCCTCCATGTCCTGCAAAGCGGTTTCAGCTTCCCCTCTCCAAACACAATATGCACCTAATAGCGCACATTTATTTAGGTTTAACGTTTAAACTAACATCGTTTTATAGCTACTTTAACTGTTTTGGATCTATAGATTTTATTTAATGCAAGTCGTGATTATTTGAGAAGGCAAATGATCTGGGCTGCGTTTCCCGAAACCTTCTTAACGCCACGTCGTTCGTAAGTTACACCTTAAGTTGTACCTTAACGTTAATACGTGTTTCCCGAAACGTTCTTAGTTAAGTATACCTTCTGTAAGTCATTCGTTCGCAAGGTTGGTCTGGACCAGTGGTTCCCAACCACGATCCTGGAGGCCCCCCAACACTGCACATTTTTTATCTCTCCTTTGTCTGATAGACCCATTTCAGGTCTTGGAGTCCTTACTAATAAGCTAATGATCTGAATCAGGTGTGTTTGATTAAGGAGACATGGAAAACCTGCAGCGTTGGGGGTCCTCCAGGATCGTGTTTGGGAACCACTGGTCTGGACCACTCGTAGCTATACCTTATCTCTGTTCACAGTTCACTCCGCTAGTGGCCACTACTGCGCAAAAAGCTTCTTTACATATCATTGTATATGAATATAATTCTGAAGTTGTAATAACCTACACCAAGTGTTAAATTAGGTTAATTGTAGTGTTTTCATTAAAAAAATAAATAAATTGTGTAATTGTAATGTAATGTAAAATGTCTTGTCTTTTTTCCCCGCCATAGTGGTTGTTGTTGTTGATATGTTTCGCATGTTGCGCTTTTATTGGGCAAGTCATCCAATCACACAAATTTACGCCTAATGTGATGCGGCTGGAGAATAATCAACACATTTTGGAGAACGTTATCACACCGTGGCAAATTATAATATAAATGACCCTTTCAAAGGCAAGCAAAACCAAACAGCCAAACAGTTAATGTAGCTAGTAAAGGCAGAACCGTGAAGTTGCGGGTTCGCACAAAATTATAAATACGTAGTACATATGTGTGTGTGTGTGTGTGTGTGTGTGTGTGTGTGTCCAAGGTTGCATTTAATTTGCTATTTGGATTATTTTATAACAATTTCTAAAGTGCTTATTTATAATCAACATTTTATCAATAGCCTATTTCACCCACTCTGAACAATCCATTCCCCAGTCATCGATAGCAACCTATTCAGCACCACCGCCATGGACAGCACCTGCTAACGTTACACTTAAGAGATACCTTTTTAAGCAACCTCTTAAGGTATAGTTCGGGAACACGCCTAGAAAAGGTATACCTTAATTTATGGTACCTTAAGAGTCTTCGTAGCGAGCTAAGAGACAACGTTATCGGGAAACGCAGCCCAGACTATGGAGAGTCTTCCGCTGGCCGCTGTTCGTTACTTTAAAAAAACAAAAACTTATATTTAACGAAAAAAAATGCTCCAAAAGTTTTTCTAAATTAACTTAATAGAAAAACGGTACGAAACATAATCACTTTGCCATTACATACAAAATGTAACTATTTTAACAGCTGAAACAGTAGTATAAGCTATTCTTGGAGAAGGGGAAAAAGACACACTCGGGCCGAGAATTCTAATAAGCTGATTCTGATTAGGCTGACAGGTGGGTGAGCCCAGGCCCACCCGTAGCTAAGCGCCTGCATTAAAGTAGTGCATGAGTGGTTTAAAGCAGGCAGAGCTGTCTGCGCTATATAGCTCTTGCGGTACTTTGATTTTAAACACGGATCTTTCTGCGACGCTTCACGTCGAACACGCCTAAAAATCCAATTGACAACCCTGCGACCGCCTGTATCGCCTGTTGGACGGGTCGGCACTGAAAGTAATAATTCATTTTTCCATACTTTCACCCAGGCCAGAGTGTAAGAAGTTCTGCGTTTAAAACATCTGATTCAGTATCACTGTACAGTCTCACTGTGTAAATGCTCATTTTATTTGAAGTGTTTGGATTAGGTGGATTTTTCTCTCTTTTCATACTTATTAAATCTTTACACAGTTTCTGCAACTGGATCTGGTGGTAAGTCTAACTCTTTCAAAATGTACCCATTAAAACCCAACCTAACATTTGTATTTGGTTAAATTTAGTTTCATTTTTCAAAACAACTTTTGTTTTTAGTTAATATAGCCACATTAATGAGTGACATATTGACATATAGTGGCCTACTATTTATACGTAATGTAATGTTTTTTTTTTTTCCATACTTTTACCCGGAGTGCTGACATGTTTTCATTTGATAAAATTGCTTAACATACAAAAGTACATTTTCATGTATTAATATTACAATTAACAACTTAAAAAAAAAAAGACAGACAGACATGAAGCTAAGAATTTTGGTGGACAATGAGGAGGAATGTGAGTTTGCAAGAGCCATAATTTAAATGAACAAATTTTAAGGTTAAGGTTAGAAGTGCTCAAGTAGATATGTTTAGATTTGCGTATATTGGTTAAACACACACATGTTTATTCTGTAGTGGTTTGCTCTGTTTATTATTGCACTGCCTTTAAGATCCAGGAGGGGCGCACTTTAAAGAGAAAGAAAGAAAGAAAGACGGAGCAACACAGTTTTTTGACCGGAGTTTATTTGTTTCTGTTCATTGTACGAAAACATTCAGTAAACTGTTTGAAATTTGAACGAAGACCCGAGTCAGTTCTTTGCCCGAAAGAAAATAGAAGCTTATTGCTACAACAGCTAGAACTGACAGAACATGTAAGAAATTCTTTATTTAAAACATTTGATTCAATATCACTAGTTAAATGTGTGATGAAATTATTTATAGTACTATTTGAGATTATGTAATGTAATATAATAATTCATTATTTTCAATACTTTCACCCAGAGTGCTGACATGTTTTCTTTTTATTTTAGAAAAATTGCTAATCATACAAAAATAACAACAATGTCCTTAAGTTCAAACATTGAAATGTATTAATACATTTATTAATATTATCATGAAAAATGTTTGAAACACTTTTCAGATTTTTACAGATATAGGACAGCAAGTCTGCCTAGATTTACTAATGTACTTAAAATAGAATTGATTTAAATTACATTTACATTTTTAATCAGGTATGTTAATTTGTTTATGAATCAAAACATTTATACTTCAATAATTATTTTTCTTATGCAAACTAACTTTTAGTTAAATTAGGTACATGAATGAGTGGCATTATGATTTATAGATTTTGAGATTATTCATTATTTCCCATACTTTGACCCCTTAAAGTCAAACATTGAAACAACACATTTATTAATATTACCATGAACAACATTTGAAGAGTAACATTTGATGAATGTATGAGTAGAGAAGTCAAAACTCTTAGAGGAAAGTGAAGAGGAAATTTAGTCTGTATTTATTATTTATGGTTGTTTGTGGAAAGAATTAGTAAATTAATTTATAAGCTTACTTACATTTCAGGAATCAACAGCCAGACGTAATTTCTTTTCATACTAATGTAACAAAAATATGTTCAAATGCAAATATTAAAATGTATTAATAAATTTATTGTGCTCTGAAAATTCTCTAATGTATATGACATCTACCTAATGCTGATCATTTTCTTCTCTAGTTTCATCCATTGCAGATGGCAGCGGAAGGTGCCATGCAGGTAAACCTCACTCCCCTGATCTCAAGAGCTGCACTAGCGACTAAAGCTAGAGGCTGCAATCTTTAGCCTCCTTGTTAGTGCATCTGCCTCCCATACCAGTGATCGGCTTGGAACGAGTGCGAGTAGGGCATATTCTTTCTTTTTTTTTTTTTTTCATTTTAGTTCAAGGATGCAATTACGACAAATACCGTGAGTCTTTAATTGTAACTGTGTGTTTTATGCTGGACATAAAGTTGCTGCCCAACACAATGCAAATGATTGGTTGTACAAAAGTCAAATATATTAATGTTTTCATTTAGCAATAATCCCATGAGTGAATTTTGATGTTTTGATGTTTACTCTTGACAGTAAATAATTCAACACACTGTGGTTATTTCACTGACAGTAATACTAACATCAGTTTTTTTAATATTAATAGATCATTTAATCCTTACACAGATCATCCTGAGGAAAAACTGAAGTGAATGAGAAGAGACTGACTCTGTGTTAATATTTATTATTTCAGATTGGCTACTCACCTGTGGTACAGATGAAATAAGTGAGTATAAATTACTTAAAAAACCCATAATACTTTAAATTAAAAGCAATTTGGTTTACTGTGACTGTACTTACTGTGTCCATGATGAAATCCATTGACATGTTCAAAATGCCACAAATGACAGTATGGAGGAGGTTCAGGGTAGGTCTTAGAAATCAACACTGTTTCACTGTTTGTGTTTTTCAGGTCTGTTTTTTTATGGGTTTTTTTTCTGTCTTTCAGCTGAGGAGCTTCGAGAAACGCAAAGTCTTTGTGAGGCTAAAGAGACTCCAGCAGCAGCTCCTAGAGCAGCTCAAGGTCAGAAAATTTAAGTTCATTCATATTAATTCATCATCCCACTGAGCAAAGTTACGTCCAGCGCATGTCTTTTTATGTATTTACAGACGTTGACAAGACGTCCACTGAGGAGCCAGAACGAAAGTTTTTAAGACGTCTTTTTCTGACGTGTTCTGGACGTCCGATATAGACGTTCATGGAACCTCTGTACAAGGTTAAAAACTAGTTCAAATGAGGTTAGTAGTTAAGTTAAGATTCATTTTTACATCATTTATACTGTTTCTGGAACAAATAAACACTCTCAGGATACATTAGATTTAAAATGTTACTGCAATGTCATTTCCATTTATACATGAAAAGCAACTCACAGACACTGTCCAAAAATGATGAAAATAAAGGAATCTTCACTGAAACAGTGTTTATAAGATAACTGAATGATCACAGCATGAGCTTCACTCATTACTGACTTTAATTCTGTCAGACATCTATAGCTTTTATTAATAATCACCAGAGGTTTAGATGTTGGTATTTGTTTCATTTGAAGTCACCATTGTTGTGGATAGTGTTTGCTTTAGCTGGGATCTTGCATTAGCTTGTTGTTTGGCTGTTATAACTGTGTTTGATAAAAGCACAACTGATCTCAGCTTCATGCTGGTGATAAATAAAATCATCAGGAAACGAGTATCTGATGTTATGATTTTAGTACTGTGTTTAAAACCATTAAACATTGTGAGTCTGCAGTACAGGTGCCGAGAGTAGAGAAATAATCACTTGATCTGAAGATGGACAAAAGGCATATTTTTATGGATATTTTAAGGAAACGCAGCATGTCGACACACAGACATCAAGATTTTGCACATGAATCACAACAGTGGTGACAAACAAAAAAGCTTCATAGTACAAACTCATTCTTAATTCCCAAGCTTTTTTGCTCTGATTGTCACCGTTGTTGTGAGTCCTGTGCAAAATCTTGATGTCAGTGTGTGACTTCATGACACATTTTCTAAAAAATGCTTTTTCGTCCATAAATAAGTGCAACCGGCAAAATTGAATATCAGACGCTCATCTTATTACATGTTTACCATCATTAACTGAAAGATGTCAACACTTGATTTCAGTTTTCTCTGTCATAACGCTTGTGTTTCACAAACACTGTTACAACAGTCAAAAAAAAAAAAAGCTAACATAAGAACTACAAGGATCAAGATCCCAGCTAAAGCAAACACTGTCCACAACAATGGTGACTTCAATTGAAACAAATACCAACATCTAAACCTCTGGTAATTAGTAATAAAAGCTATAGATGTCTGACAGAATTAAAGTCAGTAATGAGTGAAGCTCATGCTGTAATCATTTAATTATCTCATAAACACTGTTTCAGTGAAGATTCCTTTATTTTCATCATTTTTAAATCTAATGTATCCTGAGAGTGATTATTTGTTCCAGAAACCGTATAAATGATGTCAAAATGAATCTTAACGGATGTTGAAATATGTCTACTAACCTCATTTGAACTAGTTTTTAACCTTGTACAGAGGTTCACTGAACGTCTATATCGGACGTCCAGAACACGTCAGAAAAAGACGTCTTAAAAACTTTTATTCTGGCTCCTCAGTGGACGTCTTTTCAACGTCTGCCGGACGTAACTTTGCTCAGTGGGATGACTCACTCAGAGTCTTAAACATGTGCTGCAATAACTTTTCTAGGGGCAATGGGATCTAAGAACATCTCTCTGCCTAATTTTGGTGAGTTCAGATACATATCGTTTTTTTATTTGAAAAAGTTTTAAAATGACACTGAATGCAAAATTTGTTGTTGCTTTTTTTTAGCCATGGACAGAGAAGATATCGACCAGAACACTGTTACCCAGAATACACTGCAGTTACCACTTCCAAGTAACTTTAATAGTTTCTTCTCAAATAACAGTAACTTCATTGTTATGTGTGTTTATAATTGCAGTATTTGTGTTGAATTTAAAGACATTACAATATTGCCATTCTGTTTTTCAGGACGCTGCAGTTCCAAGAATATTTCACTGCCAAACCTCAGTAATGTTTTCATTTATTTTAAATAAATTAATTTATTTAATGAAATGATGTTTTGCTATTTCATAATTGTCAGAAACAGAAAAATGTTTTAGATGACTAGAAATTAAAATTTAAATCTTTTTTTTTTCTTCAGCTCTAGAAAGAAAGGACTCCGATGACTCCAGCTAGAAAATCAAATCGGATGTAGAGTATTACTTCCATCGTCTGCAAAAATATGTGGAAACCTGAACATCAAAGTCACATGTGCTTGTTTTATTATACAATCATGACTAGTAGTAGGGAGGTTTTTCACAACGTCCTAAAAAGCGTTAGGTCAGACACTGAATCACCCTGAATCACCCTTTGTTAAAATAGTCACATTGCATTATTCAAATTATTTAGATTTATATTTTCTTGCACGGAAATCCCGGTGAACACCAGCTACCTCTAGAGGGTGTTTTTGGAAATGCATTGTGTATTTTTGTTTTAAAGATGTATTAAAGTTGTTACGTGTAAAATGTGTGCGTTTCTGTGCTTTTAGTTTATGTTCATAAGAGCAGCATTACATGGACGCCTGTTCCTTTAAAGTTCAGCATTGCATAAAATGTAGTTCTGTTCTTATTTAGTTCCTCTTTCATACTGCTTTCTGTGGCCTAAGAATGATAAAAATCAAGTATTTATGTTTCCAAGAGGAATAGAGCTGTCAGAATAGTCACTGCTAGTTAGAAAATGACTCTTGTGTCAGTCTCGTTAATAATTTGTCAAAACAACAATTTGTTTTTTTCGGTTTGTTAAATCATAATTTATATTTATCTGCTACAAACTGGTTTAGAAATATTATGTTATTGTGAAGTGCTGGACTAGTGTTACAAGCACAGGAAATGTTACATTTGGTACATGGATTTGTTGTTTCAGAATTGTATCCTTTTTTTTTTATGAAGTTTAAATTGATCTTTGATAAACTGACATCCTCTCTTGCAAACTCTTTTGGGAAATAGATAAAGATTCTGTGAAATTTTGAGAAAATGCAAAAAAGGAAAATGATAAAAACTAAAAAACAGTAAAAAAAACTAAAAAGTACAGTTGTATTCTTAGTAAATTCGGTAATTCAGACTAAAAATTTTCATATGTTGTTTGTTTCTTTTGTCATATGTTATTCAAGAGCTTACAGGTGCTGTCATATAATTAGAACATCATCAAAAAGTTGATTTATTTCACTAATTCCATTCAAAAAGTGAAACTTGTATATTATATATTGTTCATTACGCACAGACTGATATATTTCAAATGTTTATTTCTTTTCATTTTAATTATTATAACTGACAACTAATGAAAATCCCAAATTCAGTATCTCAGAAAATTAGAATATTGTGAAAAGGTTCAATATTGAAGACACCTGGTGCCACACTCTAATCAGCTAATTAACTCAAAACACCTGCAAAGGCCTTTAAATGGTCTCTCAGTCTAGTTCTTGTAGGCTACACAATCATGGGGAAGACTGCTGATTAGACAGTTGTCCAAAAGATGACCATTGACACCTTGCACAAGGAGGGCAAGACACAAAAGGTCATTGCAAAAGAGGCTGGCTGTTCACAGAGCTCTGTGTCCAAGCACATTAATAGAGAGGCGAGGGGAAGAAAGAGATGTGGTAGAGAAAAGTGTACAAGCAATAGGGATAACCGCACCCTGGAGAGGATTGTGAAACAAAACCCATTCAAAAATGTGGGGGAGATTCACAAAGAGTGGACTGCAGCTGGAGTAAGTGCTTCAAGAACCACTACGCACAGACGTATGCAAGACATGGGTTTCAGCTGTCGCATTCCTTGTGTCAAGCCACTCTTGAACAACAGACAGCGTCAGAAGCGTCTCGCCTGGGCTAAAGACAAAAAGGACTGGACTGCTGACTAGTCCAAAGTTATGTTCTCTGATGAAATTAAATTTTGCATTTCCTTTGGAAATCAGGGTCCCAGAGACTGGAGGAAGAGAGGAGAGGCACAGAATCCACGTTGCTTAAGGTCCAGTGTAAAGAGAGCGCAACCCACGCATGGGAGATAATTGCGCAATTAACTACAATTGCAGGTTTTCAGACAGAGATGGCGACAAAGAGGCAAAACTTACTGACTGCAGCTTTAACTCCATTTAGTGTTTATTTATCATAGTTATATTCTCCAAACATCTTGAGGGCAGTGTCAGTAGATTGACAACAATATTTTTAACAGTAGCCACCATCTTTTATTCCAAATATGCATTGCTTGATGACATAATTAATCCAAGATGGCTGACGGCAATAGCCATGTGCTAAATGCCCCAGGGCATATGTGTAAAACTTTTATACAAGGAGGTCAGTTGAAAAAAAAAAAAAAAAAATATATATATATATATATATTAGTGTGTACAGTAAAGTATGAATATGTTAGTATTTTATAAAATAATATAAAATGTAAAAATTTAGTTTTTATTCACCAAAAACCAACTGTACACGTATGTGGACATCATACAACAGATTGCATAAAGTCTGATTTCTGTAATCTGCTGGTATATCTATTCTAGTTTTTCAAAAAATGTTATGAATTGTCTTATATTGTAATAAAACAGACATTTAACAAATATAAACATAAAATAATAAAACATAAATAATAAAAATAACAATTTAAAATGAATTATTATAGCATTAAATGGCAACTTTACACATACATATGGAGACAAATTTGCATTTTGCCTTCCAAACAGGGACAGCATAGATCAAGGAGTCAGTACGGAATAATAAAGATTATCCCAGAGGACAGTGGAAGTTAGATGCATATATGTTACTACTGTTGTTCCGACAATATGTGTTTTTGTAATCTTATTGTTTTTAATAACTGAGCTGATATAAATAGCATAACATAGCATTAAAAACACAATATTCCATTTTGTCAGCTGTGGATTTATGTCCCATTTTACTCCTTTGTTGCATGGTGTCCACATACGTGGACAGTTAAATATTTTTTTAAATAAAGCAGAATTTTGTAAAAATGAAAATGGATTTCAATTTTAGCATTATATTAAAGCAATAAAAAGTATCTGAAAAAAATAATGTTTTTCATAATTCATGCATGAAAGGGTTAATGCTTATGGGAAATCCGGGACCCCCCTCCCCACCCTAAGCCCCCCCTCAATTCGAACACTGACCCGGCCCAATTTAAACCCTGCTAATTCACAGCCGAAGCGTCTGGTAGGCTACACTTTTTAAGAATGTTTTCCTGAAAGGAATTGTTCAGGCAAAAGCAAGGATGTGGCCCGTACTGCTTCTGCTCCTTGGAGCTCATCTTGCCTATGCTGGTAAAATGATTAGTTTTAAATACCAGTAAGCTATAGTTTACCATTTGTTGTATGATTGCTTTTTAAGAGTTATTCTGTTGCACTGAAACATACATTAACAGCCCACTTGAGTTCAAAGATTCGTATTACTAACACTTTTTCAGACGTGTATTTTGGCGTTTTACATATTTTAATGTTTTATTCCTAAAGATCATACTTTAAATGTATCTTGTTCATTTTTGTCTACGACGTTAAGTTTTGATTACATAATTATTTGCTAAAAAAACGGACTTAACCATATTACTGCTACTAGACTACTAATAACAATAATAATGGCTTAATAATAAACAATATTAATAATACAAATTATGCTGAGAAACAAGAGAATATGAGTTGCATTGTATTCCAAAACGCCCGGTTCTAAACGAAATCAACACTTTAACCCTCAGTTAAAGCTGTAATAATGGCAAATCAGTGCAGATTTAGCAAACTATCCAGTGCGCGTTATGGATTGCGCTCTGGAGAACGGTTTCTGTTTCAACGTGTTTTGCTGCGTTGAGCAAAGTAGCAATCACAGACATGTTTAAATTAGAAGGTAACGTTATTGTTTTCAGCACGAATCATCTCATTATAACAAAGTAGACGCGATGTAAATAGAGAGATCTAACTTCATTGATTATAATGTAGCCTATCTTTGTGTGATTGCGATGATAGATGAGGGACAGCTTTTTAGTGGTTTTATATATATATATATATATATATATATATATATATATATATATATAATTACAATTTTACATTCTTTTGTACATAAGTAGCCCGTGGCTATAGCTATAGAGTTTAAAAATGTAAAACATATTCTGATCTAGAGCATTTTAGTTTGCGGTATCAGATTTCAGTTTCATTTCTTACATTGGAAGCGTTTTTCTACCCAGATACTGATGACGAACCACTTGCTAGATGCATACACTTACCTTATAACTTTCTGATTTTTCTTCACAAGACCCAAAGAAGAGCTAGAAAGAAAGAAGAAAAAAAAACAGTGTGGCGCAGGGTTAAGGAATTTTGAACGCAGTGTTTTGGCCACTAGATGGCATTACAATGCCACGAAACATTTACATTTATTCATTTGGCAGAGACTTTTATCCAACGCGATTTACAGTTGAGGAATGCAACAAGCAATTTACCGTAAGACAAACTAGAAGTGCCCGTTTTATTCATCGTTCAAATTAGTAAAAGCAAGGACAGGAAGGGTTAATGTAACAACCCTAGGACAACAGACAATCACATTGCTGGAGTGCGTTTATGTGTTGTAAGCAAAATTGACTTGATTTTTTACTTCATGTTTCACACTAATCTGGTAGCCTATCCTAAAATGCCAGAAACTTATTACATTTAATTCCTTTTACATGACTGAATCTGTTGCACTAATGAATAATAATAATAATAATAATAATAATAATAATAATACATTCCTATCGTATAATTTTACATTATTCGCATTATTTGTTCAATTCAATAACAGATCCATAGTATGTCTAAATGTATGTCTTTTTATCTGTTGTCTTGTGTTATATTTTGAAAGTAACTGGAATCAGAATTCTGTGTTTTAGCAAACTTGACCAATAATACAGCACATCTTGCTATATTTTTGGTACAATAACTGACAAGGTCTCAAATGTAAATCTAGGCAACTAACAAAGATCTGGAATATGAACATAATTACAGGGACAATAAACAACTATACAGTCATTTTGTATATCAGGGTGTCATTTTTCTTCTTCTTTTTTTTTGTTACTTTAAATATTGCAATAGGCAACTGTTTTTACCTGTTGTGGTGTAAATTATGTTAATAAAGCCCAATTGAGAATTTCAGTGTTGATCTAACATGTATAGTGTAAATTTGGTACAGGCTTTATGTAGGGATGTTTCATCTGAGGTTTGAGACGATGATCTCTCTTTGTGTCTCTGTCCATAGGTACACACTCTCTGAAATACTACTACACTGCTGTGTCTGGAGACATTGACTTCCCAGAGTTCACAGCAGTTGGTCTGGTTGATGATGAGCAGTTTATGTATTTTGACAGCAACATAAAGAAAACAGTACCAAAGACAGAGTGGATCAGACAGAATGAGGGTGCAGATTACTGGAACAGAGAAACAGAGATTGATATTGTCCAGCATCAGGTCTTCAAAAACAACATCCAAATTGCAAAGGAACGGTTTAACCAGTCAAGAGGTAAGTTAGCAAAAAAAACAAGTACACACACAGACAAAGCCTGTAGTATTACTTGCCAGTAAAATATCTCTTCCCACCCTAGAGTATGTATATTCAGTGTTGGGGGTAACATATTACAAGTAAATCAAGTTACGTAATAATATTACTTTTTTCAAGTAACTAGTAAAGTAATGCATTACTTTTTCATTTCCAAGAAAATATCTGAGTTACTTTTTCAAAAAAGTAAGTTTAGTTACTTTTTGTTTCCTTTATGAATTTAATCCCATTTTATTAACCAGTGACTTTGCTCCTGACCTTTGTTGATCCAATTCAATCATAAACTGCAAAAATACTTTCTTACTTAGATTTTTTGTCTTGTTTTCAGCCAAAATATAAATAATAAAAAAAAAAAATCTTAAATCAAGAAGGAAAAAACAAGCCAAAATGTAGTGAGTTTTACTTAGAACAAGCTAAATAATCTTCCAGTGGAAAAAAATCTTATTTCAAACAGAAAACAAGATTATTTGCTTACCCCTTTGGGAGATTATTTTGCTTGTTTCAAGCAAAAACACGCTTAATTTTGATTTGGCAGTGTACTAAGCAAAACTAGATTATAACATTTGTGCTTTTTTCCTCACTGCTGAAGAGTGTTGAACTTTCTTTTCCAACTGTTCTGCTGTATAGATGTCAATTTAATTTTCCTTTAGCCTTAGCCTTATGTACTTAATTTCATTTTGGTGTGAAAGGGCTTTTACATTTGCTAAGAATCAAACTTTTTTATATTAAAAACAAACAAGCAAGCCCTTTCCAGATTTTAAAAAGTAACGCAAAAATAATGTATCGCATTAATTTCCATAAAAAGTAACTAAGTAACGTAATTAGTTATTTTTTTAGGGAGTAATGCTATATTCTAATACATTACTTTTAAAAGTAACTTTCCCCAACACGAGAGAGAGAAAGAGATAAAGAGATATAACGTAACAAAAAAAATATATTACATTGATTTTACTGAAAATAAAAGAAGTTTAATTTCAGGTGTTCAAGCTTTTAAAAGCAATTCAAAACTACTTCAAACTTCACACTTTTAAACTGCTTTCTCAAGCAACATAAAGTTTGTCTTGACAATCATTTTAATCTAGCTCTTCTAATTAACTCAGTAATTCCATTGATTTCTATTGCTTTAATACTGAGCTAATGATATTTTAATAGCCTATACCTTTCTCATTCAGACATTATTTAGTGTGTTTATCATTCATTTGATTCTGACCAAACATTTTGGTACTGACTGACTGACTAATTGTTTTATTCTGACTGTATGAATTGATTTTTTATACAGATGTGTTAATTCTGTCTTTGTTCCTCAGGTGTGCACACACTCCAGGAAATGTACGGATGTGAGTGGGATGATCAGACTGGAGCAACAAATGCATTCAAACAATATGGATATGATGGAGAGGACCTTCTGTTTTTCGATATTAAAGAGATGAGATATATTACTCCAGTGATACAAGGAATCCCCACTATACTTAAGTGGAACAATGACAGAGGCCTCCTTGAAAATGACAAATATTACTACAGCACTGTGTGCATTGAGTGGCTGCAGAAGTATTTGCAGTACGGAAAGAGCAGCCTGGAGAAAACAGGTACACCAGTTCTTATTCAGCAGTAATCATGTATGTTTTCTATAAAGCTACACAATAACAACTTGACGTGTCTTTTTGTCAGTGTAAATTATTGATTATTTAATGCAAAACAGTTAATGTGTTCCTTGAAATAATAAAAGGTTTGTTCTGTTCTGTTGCTGTTGTTTTTAAATCTGTTTACTGATATAGTATTGTATTTACTTATATAGTTTGTATTTCTTTGTTATATTTCCATCGTACCATTGTTTTTTTTCATTGCTTTTGTTGATTTTTGTTTCGTTTCAGTGGCTTGTTTGTATGTCAAATACATGACTGTTTATATTCTTAGTTTCAAATAAGAAAATCAATAAAGCACAAATCATAAAAAAGTATTTGTTCTTGAAAAGGGAAATTATATTACAAATCCAGCTGGTGTTATACAGTAAATCCAAAGTTTTGTCAATTATAATGCATGTTCAAGTGTTAAATAAATAGATATAAAAATATTTAATAGAAATTAGAAGTCAAATAATGTACAAAGTTTAATATTGTTAAACATTCTATCGCCACCCCCTTCTCTCTCAGTCTCTCCTCAGGTGTCTCTGCTGCAGAAGTCTTCCTCGTCTCCTGTCACGTGTCATGCTACAGGTTTCTACCCCAGTAGAATAACAATCACCTGGATGAGAAATGGACAAGAGCATCATGAGGATGTGGAGCTTGGTGAACTTCTTCCCAATGAAGATGGAACCTTTCAGAAGACGAGCACCATCACAGTTACACCTGATGAGCTGAAGAAGAACAAGTACAGCTGTGTGGTGGAACACCAGGGCAAGAGTGTGACACAGGATGTGATTAGGACAAAAAAAGGTAAGAGAAATTAGATGAGTAAACTACAAATATAATGGTTAAAGTTTGTCAGTTTTCCCTCTGCTCTGCAATGTCTGTGGTGTGAGAGCGCTATGGCTTGTCGGACATAGCAACAGTAACTAAGGGGGCGGGTCTCCGCTGTGTCATATTCTGGGTCGTATTATTAGCCCCTAATCTCTGTGTCCAGTATTAAAAAGTCAAAATCTGTAACTTCCATATCACAAAGAACACTGTCTTTTCCCATAGCCCTTAAATGGTTGATTAAGCCAGTTGATTTTGAACAGGATGATTTGATTTTGGTGTCACACCTCTCCTCTGACAGTCCGTTGGTGGGGATGCAAAAATGATTCTAAGTCATAAAATAACTATCACTTGGCTCATGTGGAAGAGAACAATAATATGCTCATGACATCACCGCTTTGCTAATGCAAATAGTAAATGACCTGAGTTTATTGTTAATGTATGTGGTTGCAGATTGTAGTATGCTATCAAAACATGTTTTGTTGATATCAGTAAGAGACACTTTAAAATTTACTACCAGTACTGATTAGTAACCATTAACTGTCAGGTTTGAGTAATCTGCTGTTTTTCTCTGACCAAACAGGAGATTCTGTTCTTGGCATCATTGTTGATGCTATTTGTGCTGTCCTCAAGCATGTGATCAGCTAGAGACAACAAAGAAGGAAAATCTGACCATGACCAAGCCACTTCCCAGGCACTTATGGAATGTTATTGCTCTTTTGTTGATTTTGATTGCTTTCATTATCCTCCTTTGCAAGTCGCTTTGGATAAAAGCGTCTGCTAAATGTCTGTATGTCTACATGTAAATGTAATGATATATTTACTATATATATATATATATATATATATATATATAGTATTACAGTGCTCAATTCCCTACACCTTCTGCCTTATTTAGTTTATTCTCAGGTCAGGTAAAGAAGGTCAATTCTGTCCTATCTTATAAGCATTTGAATTTTCATACTCACAAAATAGGCCTCAGACTTCTCTGTGATGCGTTCTGCTCAAGTCTATAAATTAAAGTCTTTTGGCAGGCAGGCTTATTGGTTGTAAATTCATATAGTTTTATTATCTACTGTTGGAGAGCTTATACATGTTATAAACATTTTCTTAATAAATGCTTTTACTTAATAAACCACTTTAAAACAAATACAATAACAAGTGTTGTATCTTTCTTAATAAAGAAAATTCCAGATAATAATCTGTTATTATCTCATATCACATCAAACTAGCAAGATATTATTGCTGTTATACTTTGTTCTCAAATTGTTCATGTTAACAACATCAGCATTGCGTAACTATGTGTATGTACTGTGCATTAGCGGTTCTGTTTCTGTACAGTCTAAACTCAGATTTACATACAGTTCAAATTTCATATGAAGAAATTCTTTTAGCCGAAAAAGCAAATCTTTCTTCCTTAGGACTGGTTCTTTGTGTAATCCCATGTAGACTATCTGCAATCCAATGCACATTTTAAAACTAGAGTAATCTAATTTCAGTCATTTATGTTTCATAGACACAAACGTTTTGGATTACAATACGCAATAAAAAAATAAATAAATAAGTTTAATTATTAATTAAACTTATTTAAGAAAAGGCTATAAACTATCCGGCACCTGCAGCATTCTCACATGCGATTATGTTACTAGCTTTATGTTTACAGACGTGACGTAATGATGCAGTGGCATGCTTGAATTTCCCGCGAAAACCTACTCATACCATTCAATTTAAAAAACAGTATTATAAGCTGACCGCTGTAAATCGGGCTAAAGTAAGGCGATAGTTTTGAACACTGGCTTGTTATGTACTTGCTCAATAATTGATTTTGTATCATTTTTAACCAAAAAAGTTATGGACTGGAACTTTAAAGTCAATCAGAGATTAGACTGCATAGAAACACTAATACACACTACATACACGTAGTTACCCAATGCTGATGTTGTTAACATGAACAATTTGAGAACAGTATAACAATAACTTGGTAGTTTGATGTAAATTCTTATCTGGGCTATATATTTGAATCTGTTAATCTGTGATTCTATGGAGTAAACGGAAAGTGAACTCAGCAGTCGGTTCAACTGAATCATTACAAAGAACCGTTTCAGATGAACTATTCTGGAATTGGATCACAAGCTGAAAGCGGAGTCGAAACGCGCTGACGGTTAAAGGGATGATGATGATGTGAGAGACCTGACAGACTTGTGAATATCAGAGAAAAGACAAACTATCATCCTGACGGAATATGACGGAGTTTCACAGCAGATCCTCAGGCGGTACTGGCGGCTCTCCGCCCGGGATCAGGCGTTCCAGCGCCGCGGGTGGAGGTGGAAAAAAAGGCGAATTATCTCAGCCGGCTGGATGGCGGTGTCTGCTGTCTTTCACCATCCTTTTCCTGGCGTGTGTGTGTGGATTCATTTCCAGACTGTTCGCAGTGATCCGCTTTGAGAGCCTCATTCATGAGTTTGATCCGTGGTGAGTTAACTTTTCAACTGACAGATACACGCTTTATTTTGAAACCCATTTAAAACTCTTGATAATTGTAAAAGTCATCTTGTTTGACGTGGTGCTCTAACTGTCAGTGCTAAAGTAAAGTGTGTGTTTAGAGAGACGGTCGGTAGTGAGCTCGTTTCTGAGGGAAATTCTTCAGTTTTTTATGTAGCTATCACAAATTGTCTGAAAAGTGAGCTGACTAACTAACGTTTGACATAAACTAAACAGGTTGCTGGTGTTTCAGAGTAGCACATGGAAAAGCACATCTATTGAGCTAGACTAAATTTTTTGACATAAGAGTCAACACTTCACAATTGTGTATTTATTTGCTAAACCCTTTTCTTAATCTTATTTCAAAGTTCACACAAATATGTGACTCTGGACCACAAAACCTTATGTAGCATGGGCATATTTGTAGAAATAGCCAAAAACACATTGTGTGGGTCAAAATTATTATATTAATTAATTAAAGATTATGTTCCATGAAGATATTTAGTCAATTTCCTACTGTAAATATATAAAAACCTAAGTTACTGATTAGTAATATGCATTGCCAAGAACTTAATTTGGCCAATTTTTTTTCAAGGCGATTTTCTCAATATTTCGATTTTTTTTGCACCCTCAGATTCCAGATTTTCAAATAGTTGTGTCTCAAACAAATATTGCCCTATTTTAACTAACCATACATCAATGGAAATCTTATTTATTCATCTTTCAGATGATGCATAAACCCCTTATGACTGGTTTTGTGGTCCAGGGTCACATATGGTTTCATGGTTCAAAAAGTTCATCAACGGCTCAGTTTGCTGAGTAAAAGTTACATGACAGGCCAAATTGACAGTGTAAATGTACCACGACCGGTGGATGTGAGTTTTTCTGATGTGTGTGATCAGGTTCATGGCAGATTTGGCATTTGATTAATTTGCTTGTGTCTTTCTGAGCATCATATGTGCTTTATAGACGATTGTACATATTCTTTTGGATGCTTGAAAGCTGTTTTAATTCAGTCTGATTGTTGTTTTGATGTGTTTTTACAGGCAACAGCAGCATTCATTTCCTGATGTGGTTTTGATGTGCTCCACTCTTAAATTAAACTGTAAAGAGATAAAAGTACCTTCACTGTTTTGATTCTATAAATTGTGTTATACAGAGGGTTTGGTGGTTCATTTTGCATTAATTCATTTAGGAGATGCTTTTATCCAAAATTGTTTGCTGAAATATTCTATTTCACAGAAAGTGACAGAAAACTGATGCTGAGAATTGGCTTTTTAAAAAAAACAACTGTGGATCATTCAGGTAACAACAAAGTGGTAAGAATCAACATTTGAACAGGGTCATTTTATAAATTCAGCTATTATTTTCTCTTGTGGACTATATGTAAACATCTTTTATGTGAAATATCTTATTCAGGTCAGTACTAAATATACAATAACATGCATTTTGTATGATCCCTCCTATTTTGGTAAAATAATTAACATTTTGTAGATTCTTGATGACTATTGACCTCAACTGTACTAATAAACAAAGCTACATAAAAATGATGCCTACAACATGCAACAGAGATCAGACTCAATTTCAGATTTAAATTCACAGTCACTGGAGAGTTTTCACACTTAGTCTGAAAACATTTAGCAGGATTTTGATCTTTCAGGTTTGTGTGTGTGTTGAACGAGACGCAGACGGATGGAGAAAGCTCACTGGCTCGATCCTGCAGTTTGTTTGCCAAACATTCAGTTCCTCCTGCTGCTCGGCGAGACACAGATAGTTAACCAGTATTGATTAAGTAGCTGTTAGAAACACTGCTGCAGTCTGTTCTCCCTGATAACACACAAATATGGATTTTCTCCATCGTTTCAGGCTGTAATCCACTGAGTGGTTGGATTCAGTCCAACCTGTAGATTAGTAAAGTAAATCAGGTCAGGTGTTGTTACATATAGAGCATATTTTACAACAAATATTGTGTGCTAGCATCTTTTTTCTCAGTAATAAAAAGCACAGTACTGTTGATATTGTGCTGTCATTAATTATGAGACGATTAATGTGCAAAAACACCACACAAATTGCAGAATCCGAAAGTTCTGTCAAAAATCAGTCTCTCAAAAATCATCTGCTGTTTTGTTTTATTGTGAGCAGCTTCCTCTGAGGTTTTGGAGAATTTAAACTCACTGTTGGTAAAAACCAAGTGTTTGTTCGTCTGCAAGTGGCTCTGGGCTTGTACGATAAACTGCTTCATTAGTCTTCGTTAGCAGAAACCCTCCGGTTCTTCAGCGATTGATTCTCTCCTCCAGAGCTTCTCAAGTCTGTCTGAAGAGCTGTTTGCTCATTCTGAAGGACACTCTGACTGAAGCATCTCATATTTAGATCTTTGCAGTTTCTGACAAACAAACAACACCATAAAAGTCAACGGGTCTGTTTAAGTATCATCTTTGTCTTTTAAAACATGCACAAATGAGTCAATAGTCATCACACAGTAAGAGTCTACGTGAGCTACAAATTGAATATGTTGAGCAGCTCAGATCATTTTAAGAGAAACAAGTTCATTTAAACTCTAGAGGAAGCTTTATGTGCGATTACTGAAGTCTTTTTGTACATTTGCTCTCCATTTAATCTCATTGCTATCTAGGAAAAAGAATTGAGTCAGAAACGAGATGTTTTGTGAGCATTTGTTTGTCTTTCTTTGGCAGAGATGCTTGTGAATCTTTTCTCTGGCATAAACACTCATCTGAGCCAGTCGGCTGGCACTTTTATAGGGGGTGTGTGTGTGTGTGTGTGTGTGTGTGTGTGTGTGTGTGTGAATATAATGACATCATCTCATCTCTCGTGCCTCACAGACTGTGTGTTTGTCAGTGCCATGTGTTGCTAGTTGGCAGACTGTCGGTCAGACACAGAGACATCAGACTGAGCCGGATCAAACCCACACAAACAAAAAAACAAGATTTGCATTTACTGAAAAAAAAAACAATAGGAATGTGTGAAAGTTTGAGATGTTTTGTTTTCAGTGTTTGAGAACTCACTCTTGTGTCCGTCTGTCAGCGTCCATTCCTGTTTGATCCGATGTGTTGTGTTTCCTGTCAGGTGTTTGAATGGAAACTGCTGTGTTTCTCCACACTACAGATGAGGATCAGTAAACAATATTGTGTTTCCTCTAAGACGACCTTCATTTCCTTCATTCACGTCCTGATGTTTTCTCTCTGGATTCACCTGTCTGTTCTTAGTTGGGCTCTAAAGGAATTCTGGTGATCAGGTAATCACTTACTGCAGGTGATTTAAAGAGCAGGTCATATGGTATAAGTTTTCAAATATTGTGTTGGAGTCTCCTACAACAGGTTTAAATGCATCTAAGGTCAGAAAACGTAATTTTCTCAGAATACAGTGCCACTTGAAAGTTTGTGAACCCTTTACAATTTTCTATATTTCTGCATTAAATATGACCCAAAACATCATCTGATTTTTATATAAGTCCTGAAAGTAGACAAAGGGAACCCAATCAAACAAGTGAGATAAAAATATTTGCTTTGTCATTTATTTATTGAGAAAATGATCCGGTGTTACATATCTGTGCAAAAGTATGTGAATCTTTGCTTTCAGTATCTGGTGTCACCCCCTTTTGCTGCAGTAACTGAAGGTAAAGTTTCTTGTAAATGCTGATCAGTCCTGCACATGATCATAACATGTAGGAGCTTTAGCCCATTCTATAGTGCAGAACCACTTCAACTCTGTGATGTTGGTGGCTTTCCTCCTATGAACTGCTTGCTTAGGGTCTTCCACAACATTTTAATTGGATTAAGGTCTGGACTTTGACTTTTGCCATTCCAAAACATTAACTTTGTTCTTCTTTAAACATTCTTTGATAGAATGACTTGTGTGCTTGGGGTTGTTGTCTTGCTGCATGACCCACATTCTCTTGAGACTCTGTTCTTAAACAAATGTCCTGACATTTTCCTTTCGATTTGCTGGTATAATTCAGAATTCATTGTTCCATCAATGATGGCAGGCTGTCCTGGCCAAGATGCAGCAAAACAGGCCCAAGCTTGCTTCCCATTTAAACCAATAAGTTAAATTTTGGTTTCATCCATCCATTAAACCATACTCCAATAGTCCTCTGCCGTGTCCACATGATCTTTAGCAAGCAATTATCTTTTTGGAGAACAGTGGCTTTCTTTTTGCAACTCTGCAATGCGTACCATTGGTTGCTCAGTGTTCTCCTGATGGTGGACTCATGAACATTAACATTAGCCACTGTGAGAAAGGCCTTTAGTTGCTTAAAAGTTACCCTGGGAACTTTTGCAACCTCGCAGTCTATTACACGTTCTGCTTTGGAGTGATCTTTGTTGGTGGACCACTTCTCGGGAAGGTAACCCTGCTGATAAAACCAGCTAAAACCAGTCTAGGCTGGTTAACTGGTCTTAGCTGGTTTAATCTGGAAGTAGCTGGTTTTAGCTGGTCGCCTAGCCTGGCCGGGCTGGGAAAGTGGCCAAAAACTCTCTAAAACCACCCTGCTGACCAGCTAAAAACAGCCTGGTTGACCAGCTAAAAGCAGCCGGCCAGCTAGGCTGGTTTTAGCTGAGGTTTTTTTCAGCAGGGAACAGTGGTCTTGAATTTCCTCTATTTGTACACAATCTGCCTGACCATGGATTTGTGGAGTCCAACCTTTGTAGAGATGGTTTTGTAACCCTTTCTGGCCTCATGAGCAACATCACTTCTTTTCCCAAGGTCCTCAGTAATCTTGTTTGTTTGTGACATGATTCACTTCCACAAACATGATCAGACTTTGATAAATACCTGTTCTTTAAAAAAAACAGGTCACGTAGTGACATTTGATAGTCATTGCACTGACTGAAAATACATCTGCACAGGAGGACTCTAATTTCACCTTTAAATTAAAGGGTTACTCCACCCCAAAATGAAAATTTTGTCAATCACTTACCCCCATGTCGTTCCAAACCCGTTAAAGGTTTGATCGTCTTCAGAACACAATTTAAGATATTTTGGATGAAATCCAGTTAGCTTTTTGACTGTCCCATTGACTGCCAAGTACATTACACTGTCAAGGCCCAGAAACATATGAAAGACGTTGTCAAAATAGTCCATCTGCCATCAGTGGTTCAACCATAATTTTGCGAAGCTACAAGAATACTTTTTGTACGCAAAGAAAACAAAAATAACGACTTTAGTCAACAATTCGTCTCCTCTATGTCACCGTAGCGCCATTTTGGAAGGTATCCACTGGACGTAAACAACGTACGCTGTTCTGTATCAGCCACAACACACGGATGCGCTGTTTTTGTTCAAATTATAGCGCAAATACACATAGAAACACATAGAATCTCTTCCAAAAGCCTACTCTGCTCTGATTGGTCAGCTGGCCAAGTCTGTTGTGATTGGTCTTTCTGTATACAATGCAAGCGAATGGTGCCCACAGCTAAAGTTTAGCTTCTAAACTGTGAACACTTCACAAAACAATAATGGTGGATAAATTAGCCGAGTGCTAACATGACGAACTGATGAAACATACACAGTTTGTAAACCAAAATATGTCTACATTCTTAATTATTAAACAAAGTAATTAGAACAACGACAGTTTTCATTAATCGACACATTCTTAGGCAATAAATTACGCTCATGTGTTACCTAGTGACGTATATCGGTAACAGGCAGAAGATTCGAAAATATGACGACCCTTTCTTATCATTATTATAATTTTTTGATTAACTCATGATACTAAATGAACACACTTCTCCAGTTTCGGAAAAGATGATCTGAGCCAGCGAGATGAAATTCAGTTTGAAGTCACTCGCTGTTTCTCTCTGTTTTTCTCCCTTTTGTTCTTTGTTTCTTTTTTTATTTGTGTCTGCCTCTGGCATTTCACAGTTGTTTTGCATTTCCTCTCTCTTAGTTCTGGCTCTACATATGTGTTGCACATCAGATCCAGTTTGTTTCTGTTACTTTTTCACAATGATTTAAGAACTTTTAACACTTCTCACCTTTAAAATTGCCAGACAAAATCTACATTAAATGTAAAGGTTTGGGTAATCAGTAATTAATTGTTTATTGATTGATTAATTTTAATAATTTTATTACAAGAAATCCCACACACTGTCTGCTTTGCAAATGTATCAAAAGTTTTATTTATTCAACCACAACATTTAAGTCCTATGACCCTCATCAGTAGGGATGTACCAATATAAAAACCTCACAATACGGTAATATTGTAATATAAAACCACTAGAATATTTATTGTGTTATTAAAAAAAGACAAATGAAGAATACAAAAATTAATTTTGTACATTTTAAAGTTCAATTATTCTATCAAATGCACTTTGAGAGTTCAAAATTATACGCTCCCCTCCAGCCCATGTTCTTAACTAAGAAAACGTAAATCAGAGAAAAGTCAGTACCTGAACTTTTAAGGGGGCTTTATTTTTGCTGAAACATGATTGCACTTTCTGTCAATTGCCTTTAGATCCATAACGACTAATCATCTTAAAACACACAAATACACATTTGACTCTGTCTTTTTTTCATGTGATCTTACATATTCTACATTATCTGCGTCTGCTTCTGTGTGTTTTGGAAAAACCATCCACCTGTAAAAGACTGTAAAATGTCCAATTGTCCATCATGGCTAATGAGATCTCTGCTGTAGATGTAGTTTATTGTTCAGTAGTTGTAGTTTCTCGAACATTAGATAACAAAACAAATAGACAAATAAAGCTCTCCAATGAGAATAAGAAAAGCTTTTAGTGCAAAAAAGACACACAATGTGGTGTGCGGTTGCTGTGGGTTTGTGTTTTTCGGCAAGGCTAAAATATGATGCATTTATTCATTTGTGTCTGCGGCGCTTGATAAATATCCATTTGTTTTCTTTGGATCAGTACATATTTTCTCTGCCATCTGATGGTTTTATTTTAGTGGTTTCATCTGATATACTGTCAGATGCTCTGTAAATCATACAGATGGCCATATTTCTGTCTGAGAGTCTGGCACGGTGCATTCGGAGAGTTTTTCCTCACAATTTATGCATTTGCGAGGCCTTTGTGTGCGACGTTTGCAAATGCCACAACCTGAAATGCCTTCTCTTTTCACCTCAAAGACATTTCTGCATTTACATTTCTGCATTTGGCAGATGCTTTCATCCAAAGGCACTTGCAGTGCATTCAGGGTATTAAATATTATCATGCATTTATTAGGAATCTAACCCATGACCTTGACGTCACTAGTGCCATTTGAGCTACAGGAACGATGGCAGATAAACAGATGGGAAAAGCGAAATAACTTCCCTTTTCAATTTGTTTTTAATTCTTTTGAAGTCTAATCGGAACAGTGAGAGATTCTGGTCCATAAAGGCTTTCATCCCATTGAATGTCTTATTTGTGTGATGGAAATCATTTTGACAGTCTTTGACAGCTCAGCTTGTCATTTTCTTTTCAGCAGGACTTGTGCTTGTGTTTCTTTCAGGTCCTGTAATCCAGACTCTAAGACTAACCCTGTTTAAAAGCAAAAAAGCCAACAAAATGCAAATGTTGTTGATATAAGAGCACAGGGGTAATTGCACCACACAAATAGCACTGATAATAAGCCTAATTTACATAGAAAGGCATGCATGTTTGCGCTGAAATAAATTATAATAGTGTAGTTAATATGAATTTTGGTTGGTGAGTAAAACAGGTTTTAGCTCTGAAATAACATGCAAATCTGTTGAATCCATTGATATGTTGTATATTGTTATATTCTATGTCTGTCTAGTTCTGCATTTAGACGTGAAACCGTTCTATACAATTCATTACAGATAAACAAAGTTAACCCTTCAATAATTTAACACATTTGCATGTTTACAGTTGTCTGATGTCTAAAAAATTGATATTTTTGTTTTATTGTTTTTTTTTATACGATTATATACATACACTACCAGTCAAAAGTTTTTGAACAGTAAGATTTTTTTGTTTTTTAAAGGAAGTCTCTTCTTCTCACCAAGCCTGCATTTAGTTGATCCGAAGTACAGCAAAAGCAGTAACACTTTGAAATATTTTGCTATTTAAAATAACTGCTTTTTGTTTAAATATGTTTTAAACTGTAATTCATTCCTGTGATTTCAAACCTAATTTTTTCAGTCACATGATCCATCAGAAATCATTCTAATACTCTGATTTGCGGCTCAAAAAACATGTAGTATTATTATTATTATTATTATTATTATTATTATGTTAAAAAACGGCTGAGTAGAAATTTTTCAGGTTTCTTTGATGAATAGACATGAAATAGAACTCTTGTAACATTGTAAATGTCTTTATCATCACTTTTGATTAATTTAAAGCATCCTTGCTAAATAAAAGTATAATTAGTTATTTAAAAAAATATACTGACGTCAAGCTTTTGAATGATATAGTGTATGATATTACAAAAGCTTTTTATTTTAGATAAATGTTGAATTTTTTTTGGATGTTTCTATTCATCAAAGAATCCTGAAAAAAAAAACGTACTGATTTGTTTTAAATAATAATAATAATACAAAATGTTTCTTGAACACTTGAAGACTGAAGTAATGAGGCTGAAAATGTACCTTTGATCACAGGAATAAATTGCATTTTAAAATATATTGAAAGAAAAAGCTGTTATTTTAAAGAGTAAAAACATTTCACAATTTTACTCTTTTTGTTGTACTTTGGATCAAATAAATGTAGGATTGCTGAGCAGAAGAGCCTTATTTAAAAAAACGTGTCTTTTGACACGTAGTGTATATAATATTTTAACATTTTTAGTTTAATTATTCATTTTTCATAGAAAGTTGTGTGACATTTATCATTTAATGTTGTGAAACATTACACCTTATTTGTGACCCTGGACCACAAAACCAGTCATAAGTCACTGGGGTTTATTTAAAGCAATAGCCAAAAATACATTGTATGGGTAAAAATGATTGATTTTTCTATTATACCAAAAATCATTAGGATATTAAGTAAAGATCATGAAGATATTTTGTAAATTTCCTACCTTAAATATATCAAAACTGAAGTTTTGAAAAGTAATATGCATTGCTACAAACTTAATTTGGACAAATTTAAAAGCGATTTTCTCAATATTTGTATTTTTTTTGCACCCACAGATATTCAAATAGTTGTATCTCTGGCAAATATTTTCCTATCTCAACAAACCATACATCAATTGAAAGCTCATTTATTATTTATCAGATGAAAAAATTTACCCTTATGACTGGTTTTGTGGTCCAGGATCACATTTATTTACTTTAGCATTATTTATTATAGTTTCATATATATTCATCATATGTTTGTGGGTTTTTTTGTGTCACAAAAAACACCAGTTTTCCAAACGCTATAAATCAGTTGCGCTTGGTAATACTGTTTCTTAATGATTGCAGCTATTTTCTGACACTAATTGCGGTCTAATTTTTCAAAGAAAGTCATTAGAGTTAGTGATTTTTCTTATTAATTTCTTTGTTTTTCCTCCGTCTGAAATATCAGACGCACTTTCCTTCGACCCTGACAGTTTTAAAGGTCGAACTTTATTGAAGATGAGACTCTATAGAGAAACTGAGTGCTTGCTCAGTCCTTTTAAACCCTGGCAAGGGAAATATCTCTTTTTTTTAATTGACTGTGTGTTATAAAGTTCTGTGTGCATGTCAGGAATTTTGCCCAGCGTCTTTTATGATGTGATTCTGAAGCCAGTGTTTGTTTGAACCTTCATTCACACACAGAAATGTTGTACATGTCACAGTTCGATTTGATTTAAAGGCATATTTTTACATTGTCCTTGTAAACTGTAGCTCCTCTTTTCTTTCCCCCGAGAAGTTCAGATTTCTAACACAAACAACTCATACCTGCTATTATAAATTGCAAATCTCACCTAGACATTTGCATTATCCGTAAAAAACATGTTCAGAAACAACATCTGCTTGCAAAGGCCTTGTCAGGTCGACTCCGAGGGAGGAATTCATTGCCATTGTGTTGTTTGTATGCATACTTCTAGCACCTGATTCGCAGTATTATACAAAGCGTGCAAATTGACGCCGGTCACACGCTGCTGTTTCCCGGCTTGCAAATAAAAATGCAGAGAGCGTGCGTGACAATATCATCCATCTAAATATGCGCAGATTCCTGCGTGTTACTCTGCAAAACTAAGAAACACTTTTCATCACGCAGAGGAGGTTTTCAGAGAAAAAGTGCAGAGATTCAGCGGATCTTTCCAGCTGAAGTACAGTACTGTCATATCTGTGGTTGTATCTCGGCTAATGACACTTTACAGCTTTGTATTAAAGATGACGTCAGATCAATGTCTTACACAAAGACATTAAAGAAAGAGACTGAGAGAGATATTGACCTGTGGGAGTTTTTAATGAAGTCTTTTTTAATGAAAGACCCCAGTGAGACACCAGAGTCTGTGGAAGCAAGTTTACTTTTGATTTTTTTGTGACAATTTAATGTGATGAGACATTAGACTTATTTATTCACCTTAGTCTTGTTTATTTATTTGGCTGGTTATTTATATTTATGTGTCATGAGCTCATAATGATGCTTATTATTCTACACCTGAATGATCACTTTACTTTTGATTTTTGTTGAATGATTTGATTTGTTTTTATTTATATTTCATTAGCGCTATTTATTTATTTATTTATTTTTATTATTATTTATTTATTTGTGTTATGAGTTTATTATTCTACAATAGAATGATTTATTGATTTGTTTTTGTATATGTTATTAGCTTTGTTTATTTATTTATTTATTTGTGTGTCATGAGCTCATTATCATGTTTATTATTTTACAACTGAATGATCACCTAACTTGCTATTTCTATTCTTTTATTTATTTATTTTTTACATGTCATTAAATTATCTTTTATTTATTTACTTATTTATTTATCATGAGCTCATTATGATGTTTATTATTCTACAATGGAATGATCACTTTACTTTTGATCTTTATTAATTTATTTATTTAATTGTTTTTGTTTATATGTCATTAGCTTTGTTTATTTATCTATTTATTTATTTATTTATTTATTTGTGTGTTATGAGTTTATTATCATGTTTATTATTCTACAGCTAAATGCTTTTTGGTTTTGGTTTTTGTTTATTTTTTATTTTTGTTTTGTTTATACGGTATTGGTTTCTTTTATTTATTCATGTATTTATTTATCATGAGCTCATTATGATGTTTATTATTCTACATCTAAATGATTTGTGCTTTTGTTTTTTATTTATTTATTGTTTGTGTTTATGCATCATGAGGTTTATTTATTTATAGATGTATGTGTGTCATGAGCTCATTATATGTATTTTTCTGCAACAGAATGACCACTTTACTTTTGATTTTTATTAATTGATTCATTCATTTTTGTTTGTCATTACCTTTATTTGTGTCATGAGCTCATTATGATGTTTGTTATTCTACAACTGAATGCTTTTTCTTTTGTTTTTATTTATTTATTATTTGTGTTTGTTTATACATCATTAGTTTTATTTATTTGTTATGAGCTCATTATTATGATTATTATTCTAGAGCTAAATGATTTGTGCTTTTGTTTTTTATTTATTTATTATTTATGTTTTGTTTTTGCGTAATTCATTTTTTAAATTAATTTATTTTTTATTTATTAGTGTCATGAGCTCATTATGATGTTCTTCATCATTTTATTGATTTTTGTTTTTAATTATTTATATGTCATTAGCTTTTTGATTTATTTAATTTTTTATTTATTTATCATAAGCTCATTATGCTTGTATATGTTTTGTTACTACAACGTAATGATTTTTGCTTTTGGGTTTTATTTATTTATTTTTTGTTTGCCATCAGTTTATTTATTTATTTATGTATTTATGCATGTGTCATGAGCTTATGATTGTTTATTACTTCACAACTGATGGATCACTTTACTTTTGATCTTTATTAATTGATTTATTGATAACATTTTGTTGCCACTAGCTTTATTCATTTATTTATTTATCATGAGCTCATTATGATGTTTATTATTCTACAACTGAACGAGTGTTTGACCGTTGGTCTTGTTTTTATTTATTTACTGATTTATTTATTTATTTTTGTTGTTGTTGTTGTTGTTGTTGTTGTTGTTGTTTATGTCATTAGTTATTAATCATTAGGTATTAATGAGTCATGAGCTCATTATGATGTACATTTGAATGATTGTTTGACTTTTGGTCCCTTTTTTATATATATATATATATATATATATATATATATATAAATAAATATTTTTAAAATCTATTTATTACTTATTTTACTTGCTGTTATTTAAAAAAAAAAAAAAAAAAAAAAAAAAAAAAAATATATATATATATATATATATATATATATAATATGTATATGTTTGAATGTTGTGAGCTTATTTATTAGATTGATTTGTATTTTAATGCATCATGATACTCTTCATGCTAAAGATATTTTTCTCTCTCTCTCCCTTCTGTATTTACTAGATTACTTTTTGTCATGATCTTAATTATTCATTTATGTGTCATGATCTTATTATGATGTTTATTAATGTACTCAATCATTGCTGTATATTTGTGCTGTATATTTGTTGTGAGAAAAAAAAGGTTTTGTAGAGAGCAGGAAAGTTTATATGAAGCAAAATCCATGAAATACAACATGATGATTGTATGTCAAATGATGGTATCTTTATATTATAAAATACTCTTAAGAATGTGCACTCTACATTTAAGCACACTGATACAAAATAAAGACCTTGCTGTCATATTCAGTGATGCATCACCTCCCAGTGGTTTCTTATATCAAAGAGCTTCTAATAACATTTGACCATGACATAAATTAGGTGAAGATCCGATGAAGGCTCTAGGGCAACTTTGAAATGCTATGTTTGCAACATAATTCAAAATGGCAGATAATCTAGCTGTATGGAAATTGAAACCGCTGGGTTCACAGATCTCAGCATGACCCAGAGGATCAGAGGAAGAAATACGTTTACATACTGTACCGTTCAAAAGATTCATGCTAAAATATACATGGCAGTTTGAGCTGTTTGTGGTACTGGAGGCTTTGCGATTTGAGAAATATGGCATGTTTTACGGTTCGTGCTGCCATAGACTCTCTTTGGGGAGGAGGAAGCAGAACATCAGATGTCTTGCGTACCTTCAGCGCTTCACCTCAGATGATCTGCTGCTGTCTGTCTGGTGATGTGCTGCAGATCTAGACCTTTCGCAGACGTTTGTGTGCAGAAAACAGGCAGTGCAGTGAAAGTCCTGTCAGGGTTTTAATGCTTCACCTGCTGAGTCTAATGTCATTATTCAGTCTCTAATGCTATATAAACTTATGTGACAGTTCATCTGATCATTTTAATGACTGTAAAACTTAAGTGACAGCAGGTTTGAGTGTGGTGTCATGAGCTCATTATGATGTTCAGTCGTTTAGAACTGAATGATTCTCTCCATGCGGAAGTTCTTGTCTTTTATTTATTTGTTAAAATGACAGGTGCTTGTTGTTATTTGTCATGAGCTCAATGTTTGTTTAGGTTTTTATGTATCTATGTATGTAGGCCTATTTATATATTTATGTGTCCTGAGTTTATTTATTTATTTATTTATTTATATGTCATTAGTTCATTATCATGTTCATTAATCTATAATTGACTGATTTTCTTCATATGAGTTATTGCTGTATTTATTTATTTATCTATTTAATATTTATGTCATGAGCTCAGTTTTTTATTTTATTTTATTTTTTTGTTATTTATTTTTTATGTCATGTTCTCATTTTTATTTTTTTATTTATTTTAAGGTATGACCTTAATGTTATTTTTTGTTATTTTTTTTAGTTCAATTTCTTTCTTTATTTGTTTGTTTGTTTGTTTGTTTTATTGGAATGACCTTTTAATGTTCTTTTTTTATTTATTTATTTTTATGAGTTCAGTGTTTGTTTATGTCATGTTCTCATTGTTAGTTATTTATGAGCTCAATATTTTTATTTATATATTTTAAGGAATGGCCTTAATGTTATTTTTTTTATTTATTTATCTTAATGAGTTCAGTTATTTATTTGTTTTAGTTCAATGTTTTTATTTGTTTATATGTCATGTGCTCTTTGTTATTTATTTATTGTCATGAGCTCAATGTTTTTATCTATTTATTTATGTTAAGGAATGTCTGACAGTAATGTTAATTTTTATTTATTTATTTTATTCAGGTCAGTGTTTGCTTTTATTTATTTGTTTATATGTCATGTGCTCATTGTTATTTATGTATTGTCATGAGCTCAGTGTATTTATTTATTTATTTATTTTAAGGAATTACCTTAATGTCCTTTTTTTTTATGAGTTCAATGTTTGTTTGTTTTTTATATTTTTTGTTTATATGTCATGTGCTCGTTGTTATTTATTTATTGTCATGAGCTCAATATTTGTAATTTATTTGTTCATTTTTTTTAAATTTTATTTATTGTCATGATTTCAATGTTTGTTTTTATGTAATTGTTTGTCATGTGCTCATTGTTTGTTATTTATTTATTTATTTATTTATTGTCATGAGCTCAATGTTTGTTTTTACCTATTTATTTATTTGTTTATTTATGGTTTAGGAGTTCATTTTCATTAGTCTAGAACTAAATTATTGATTAATTGATTTACTTATTTAATTCATGTCATGAGCTCAATGTTTGTTTTTATCTGTTTCTTTGTCATGAGTTCATTATCATGCATTAATCCATAACTGATTGGTTATCTTCATGTGGTTCCTGATTTTCATTGTCTTTATATTTATGAATTGATGTCATGAGCTCAAGCAATCAATCAATTTATTTATTTATTTACTTGTCAAGAGTTTATTGTTTGTTTCTGGTGTTTGTGTTCAATATTTGATCTCTCAGGCTCTGCTTCTTCCAGTTTCATCATCAGAATGTAAAGTCTGTCATAATAATAGCAGATATGTGATGATGGACTGCTTCCAGATCATCTGTCAGACCTGGAAGAAGATCAGAAACATCACAGCGCTCAGATGATGTTACATTCATATTTGACATAGGCAAAACCTCCTCTCTGAGTCTCATTTGCAAATTCAGCAGTCTGTGAATATTCATGCGTGTTTGTGTGTAAACAGGTTTAATTACAGATCCACCCATTATCTGACCACCAATGGTTTCTACGAGTTCCTCAACTGGTTTGATGAGAGAGCTTGGTATCCTCTGGGGCGAATCGTTGGAGGAACGGTGAGTCGTGATTCACTTCATTCACATTTGAACTCTGATTCTCTCTGAGGAGCTCAGACTGGTTTCTGTGTGTTCCTGCAGGTCTATCCTGGTCTGATGGTGACTGCTGGTCTGATTCACTACATCCTGAACCTCGTCCACCTGACAGTCCACATCCGGGACGTCTGCGTGTTCCTTGCGCCCGTCTTCAGTGCTCTGACTGCGATCGCTACCTTCCTGCTGACGCGTGAGCTGTGGAATCAGGGTGCGGGACTTCTGTCCGCCTGCTTCGTGGCCGTCGTGCCCGGATACATCTCACGCTCGGTGGCCGGATCCTTCGATAACGAGGCCGTCGCCATATTCGCCCTGCAGTTCACCTACTTCCTGTGGGTAAGAGGAAGTGCTTGAGGAAGTTCAGTGTCGCTTTATGAATTGAACTGGGAGTTAGTCATTCTGTGTTTGTTCAGGTGAAGTCGATCAAAACTGGATCAGTGTTCTGGACCGTCGGATGTTGCCTCTCATATTTCTACATGGTGAGTGTGAGTGATGTACTTAAAGAGAGTTCACTTTCATGACTTTCTTAACACACCTAAGTACACTTTTAATAACAGAATCTGCAAAATGTTCATTATTTTACCTAAATAAGAGAGATCATACAAAATGCATGTTATTGTTGAGTTAGTACTAACCTGAATAAGATATTTTACATAAAAGATGTTTACATACAGTCCACAAGAGAAAACAATAGTTTAATTTATTTCTTAATACTGTGTTGTTACCTGAATGATCCACAGCTGTTTGTTTTTAGTGTTGTTCATGAGCCCACTGTTCTTCAGAAAAATCCTTCAGGTCCCACAAATTCTTTTTTGTGTGTGTGTGTGTGTGTGTGTGTGTGTGTGTGTGTGTGTGTGTGTGTGTGTGCTTGAACCTTTTACAACAATGACAATGATTTTGAGATCCATCTTTTCAAACTGAGGACAACTGAGGGACTCATATGCAACTATTACAGAAAGTTCAAACTTTAGACTAACAGTGTGTGTGTGTGTGTGTGTGTGTGTGTGTGTGTGTGTGTGTGTGTTTGAGGTGTCGGCGTGGGGCGGTTACGTCTTCATCATTAATCTGATTCCTCTTCACGTGTTCGTTCTGTTGTTGATGCGGCGCTTCAGTAAGAGAGTTTACATCGGTGAGTCTCAGTCATGATTCACAGCAGAATCTGAACTTTGATTCATTCTAGATTTTGATTGGTCGTCTCTCTCTCTCTCTCTCTCTCTCTCTCTCTCTCTCTCTCTCTCACAGCGTACAGCACGTTCTACATCATTGGTCTGATTCTGTCTATGCAGATTCCTTTCGTTGGGTTTCAGCCAATCAGAACCAGCGAACACATGGCAGCGGCTGGTAAGTCTCTCCTCATTGGCTACAGAGTCACAAACATTGATTCAGTGTTGATTTAGCATTGATTCAGTGTGTTTGTGTGTGCAGGTGTGTTTGTGCTCCTGCAGCTCTACTCTTTTCTGCAGTTCCTGCGAGACAGACTGACGCGGCAGGACAAACAGACTCTGTTTTCTGTCTGCATTTGTGTCGCTGCGCTGCTGCTGTTTGTGTGTGTCGTTTACCTCAGCAGCATCGGTCAGTTTACCGCGGTACATGATCATGTGACATATATGATGAGATGAGTGTGTGCTGATGATGGTGTGTGTTTGTGTTCAGGTTGGATCGCTCCATGGAGCGGACGCTTTTATTCACTTTGGGACACGGGGTAAAAATACACTTACAGTTATATCATTTACAATCAAAAACCCATTTAAAAACAGCAACATGCTAAAAACACTCTGAAGCTAGTGAGATTAGCATCTGTACAGCAGCTATGATCATGTTTAGTGTTTAGTTTTTTACAGGTAAACAACACAATCTCATTTTTAAACAGTTTGTGCTCATCTCATCTTTAATGTGTGATATTTTTCTGCGCAGCTACGCTAAGATTCATATTCCGATCATCGCGTCGGTATCGGAGCATCAGCCGACCACCTGGGTTTCCTTCTTCTTTGATCTTCACATCCTGGTCTGCACCTTCCCAGCAGGCCTGTGGTTCTGCATCAGAAACATCACCGCCGAGCGTGTGTTCGGTAAGAGTTGTGACATGCTGTGAGTGCTTTCCTTCAGGTCCAGTGGTGCATGTCTCAGGTGTGTGTGTCTCTGTTGGTCCCGCAGTGGTTCTGTACGGCATCAGTGCGGTGTATTTCGCTGGTGTGATGGTGCGGCTCATGCTGACTCTGACGCCGGTGGTGTGCGTTCTGTCAGCTGTGTGTTTCTCCAGTGTGTTTGAACACTATCTGAGTGACGAGCTCAAGCAGGACGATCCTCCGGCTACAGACGCCGCTGACGAGGACGACAGGAGGAACTCTGGGAGTCTATATGATAAGGTGCCACAAGAACCTCCATGAATATACAGACTTAGTGATTCACCACAGATCAAACACTCATGAGAGATTTGAGAAGAACATACGAAACACTTCAGATCAGCAAAACAACTTTGACATGATATATGGAAGTGACTCGTTTGATTGAGCAAGCATAAAGTTTTTTTGAAGTTTGAAGCTTTTTTTTAATGAAACTGACCGATCATTCACAATGAACAATTTATTTTTTTGGCCTGCAAATATTTGCTGATGTGACTCACTTGACATACCCTTCTCAGTCCAAACAATTATTTAAAACTAAACAGCAAAAACAGCTAGTTTATCCTGCACATTTACATATGAACATGTTTCAGAGGTGGAGAAAGTTATATAAATAATTTTAAAATTGATGTTATATTTTTCATTTATTTTATGTGGATTTATTTGTATATCATTTATAAATAAATATTGAATTTTATTTTATTAAAATATATAAGAAAATATATATTAAAATGTAATATCATTAAATAATTTTTAATATATATTTTTATATCATATATTGTAGAGGTGGAGAAAGTTAATTAAATATATATAAAAAAGATTTATATATTTATATAATAATAAATAAATATATGATTATATTGTATTATATACAAATTAAGTAAATGATTTAGAATTTGATATATTCATGTATTTATAAAAATGTATACATTACATAAAATGAATTAATTGTATAATAAATTATTTTTAAATGTTTACATTTAGATATAAATGATTTAAAGTAAATGTAAAACTTTTATAATATAAAACATGTAACAACATCTAATAAATATTATATCACTGCTTATATATTTTGTATTATATACTGTATGTGTAGTTTAATATATAAAACATAAATATATATTTTTTCTATAAAATAGGTAAAATATAAGTATATATGTGACCCTGGACCACAAAACCAGTCTTAAGTAGCACGGGTACATTGTATAGGTCAAAATTATAATTTTTTTAATGCTAAAAATCAGGATATTAAGTAAAGTAAAATATCTTCATGTTCCATGAAGATATTTAGTAAATTTCCTATGGTAAACATATAAAAACTTATTTTTTGATTAATATGCATTTCTAAGAACTTTAAAGGTGATTTTTCTCAATATTTAGATTTTTTTTTTTTGCACCCTCAGATTCCAGATTTTCAAATTGTTGTATCAGGCCAAATATCCTATCCTAACAAGCTATACATGGATAGAAAGCTTATTTATTAATATTTATGATCATTTTTTATGAATCATTTTTAGAATTTCAAAAAAATGTTTTTTATGACTGGTTTTGTGGTCCAGGTCACATATAAGGATAATAAATAATGTTTGAGAGATTTAGAATAGCATGTCTTGATGAATCATTTGCAATAATATCAAACATGTTAAAAGTTGAATTTTAAAGTCATGTTCATTTTCAAGAGTCCAAGTGATCATGTGTGTTAAACTGATGTGTGTCGCCCCCTGCTGGGGAATGTGTGTGTGTGTGTGTTTCAGGCTGGTAAGCTGTGTAAGCATCAGGTGTGTGAAGAGGGTTTGGGTTCAAACATCAGGAGTCTGGTGATTGTCCTCCTGCTGCTGCTGCTGCTGATGTTCACTGTTCACTGCACTTGGGTCACTAGTAACGCTTATTCCAGTCCCAGTGTCGTGCTGGCGTCATACAACCACGACGGGTACTGACACACACACACACACTTAAACGCAAACATATAAACAGAGTAGCTCATCTGTCCTCCTGTGTGTTTCAGCTCACGCAGCATCCTGGATGATTTCAGAGAGGCGTACTATTGGCTGCGGCTCAACACCGACCAACACGTGCGTGTCATGAGCTGGTGGGATTATGGGTATCAGATCGCAGGCATGGCCAACAGAACCACACTAGTGGACAACAACACCTGGAACAACAGCCACATCGCGCTGGTGAGACGAACGTCGGACACAGGAAGAGATGCTTCACCGCAGGAAGTCTGATAGCCTCTCTCTGATTGGCTCTCTCAGGTGGGCAAAGCCATGGCGTCCAATGAGAGCGTGGCGTATGACATCATGAGGCTGCTGGACGTGGACTATGTGCTGATCATCTTCGGAGGGGTGATGGGATACTCGGGCGACGACATCAACAAGTTCCTGTGGATGGTGAGGATCGCTGAGGGAGAACATCCCAGAGACGTGCGGGTGAGTCACAGCAAGACTAAACTAACGAAATACACTAACTGCAAATTGTAATCAAGCTGAAATCAATATTAGATGAAAAACTTTTTATATTAGACGAAAATTACAAATGCTGCCTTGGCAACTAAATAAGTTACTAAAATGACTAAAATTAAAACTGAAAAAAAAAACAAAAAAAAAACATAAAATAATAGTAATAAACAAATCACAAAATTACATCACAAAATTACTAAAACTATATAAAATACCTTTCATTAATTGAAATAAGGCTGAAATAAAATATATGATGAAAACCTAAATAAAAATGACTGAAATAGAAAGAGAAATAAGTTTAGGATGAAGTACTAAAATTACTAAAACAGAAATAATCAAATTATAGTTATACCGAAAGTATTTAATAGAATAATAGAAATGACACAAAGAAAGAAACACAAAGACTGAAATGAAAAATTGAAATAAAATAAGTTTACGTTGAGGTATTAAAATGACTAAAACCACAAACTAAAATAAAAATTAATTACGAATCAATTTAAGCTAAATAGCAATAAAAAAAAATAAAAATAAAAATAAACAAATGAAAAATCAGATCAAATTAATTTCATTTTAAACTAAATATAAATAATAAAACAACCACTGATAAAAATGACCAAAGGATATAACAAAATTACTAAAAGTAAAAAAAGTTAAAATCACCAAATCATATTATCATATTATTAGTTATTACAACTATATCAAATAACTTTTGTTAATTTAAATAAAGCTGAAATAAAATAAAATATTAGATGAAAACAGAGACAAAAATTACTGAAATAAAAAAGAAATAAAATAAGTTTAAGATGAAGATGCTAAAATTACTAAAACAGAAATAATCAAATTACTATTATATAGAAAGATTAAACAATAAAAAAGTAATTTGAAATAAAATAGAAATATTAGATTAAAAACTTCAGATTAAAATCTGAAATGAAATTAAAGACTGAAATAAAATAAGTTTACTTGAGGTAATACAATTACTGAAACCACAAAGTAAAATAAAAATTAATCACAAATAAATTAAAGCTAAATTGCAATATTAAAAAAAAAACAAAAGCTAAATAACTCAAAAAATCAGATCAAATTAATCTAATTTAAAACTAAACATAAATTTTAAAACAAACAATGCATATAACAGAATTACTAAAAGTAAAGCTGAAATGAAAATAAATTTAAACTAGGGCTGTCAAACGATTAATCGCGATTAATCGCATCCAAAAAAAAAGTTTGTTTACATACTATATGTGTGTTTACTTTGTATATTTATTATGTACATATAAATACACACACATACATGTATGTATTAAAATAAAATATCATATGTATATATACTTATACCTGTATACAATTTATATTATAAATAAATATAAATATTTTATATATAAATCTAAAATATTTTATCTTAATATAAACATGCATGTGTTTGTATTTATATATACATAATAAATATACACAGTACACGAACATATATTATGTAAACAGAAACCTTTATTTTGAATGCGGTTAATCACGATTAATCATTTGACAGCACTAATTTAAACTAAATGAAAACATAAAAAACATAGAAATATAAAACCAAAAAATACACAAATCAAAAATCTGATCAAATTAATTTAAAACTAAATGTAAATAGGCTAAAAAAAAAATACAAAAGCATATAACAAAATTAAAGTAAACCTGAAATAAAAATAATTTAAACTTAAATATAAATATAAAAAAAGCAAAAAATAATCAAATGACAAAAGCGCATTGTAAAAGTAATAAATAAATTCAAGCTAAATAGAAATGTACTTTTAAATATTAAAAAATTTAGTTTATTTCAGTTTTAGTTGTATTAAAGCTAAATATAAATATTAAAAACAAACACTGATAAAAATGACTAAAGCACATAAAATTACTTAAGTTTAAAATTATAAAATGAAGACTGAAAATTCTAAATATTAATAAATAATGTAAATAGTATAAATACAAAATGCATGTGTCAGTGATCCAGTGTGTTGTTGTTTCTGTGTGTTTGTGTTTGTGTGTTTAGGAGAGCGATTTCTTCACGCCGCAGGGAGAGTTCAGGGTGGATAAAGACGCGTCTCCAGCGCTGCTCAACTCTCTGATGTATAAGATGTCCTACTATCGCTTTGGAGAAATGCAGGTGATTCTGGTCACATGATCTCATTCTGAAGCGTGTTTGTTGCTCAGTGAGCGTCTCGTGTGTCAGACGTGTTCCTCTCTGTTCAGCTGGACTTCAGAACTCCTCCAGGATTCGACCGAACGCGAAACGCAGAGATCGGAAACAAGGATGTGAGGCTGAAGCACCTGGAGGAAGCGTTCACCTCAGAGCACTGGCTCGTCCGGATATATAAAGTCAAAGATCTGGACAACCGGCAGCCGCTGGAGCGCAAACCTCGAGTCACCAGCACCAATCACAATCACAAATCCAGGAAAGTAAGTATTGATGTTTTATCACATAATTTGCTGTTTGTTTTCATGACTTGATGTTGTTTTAATGTTGTTGATCTGTGCAGGGCAGCAGGAGGAAACGAGGATTGGTTAAAAACAAACTTGTTCTGAAGAAAGGCAGAAAATTGAACCGGAAACGGAAGCAAACAAGACTAGACTCATTGCAATGAACAAAACCGGATCAGTGACGATGAAGCCTGTCTGGTTGAATTCAGCAAGTGCTCTGAGGCTCTAACGCTCATTATTATCTTTATTTCAGTTTCATACTTCAGTATGTGTTGAATATGACTGGGAATAATAGATTTTTTTGACAAAAGGGGAATGTTTCACTTTTTAGACATTGAAGCTGAAGGAGAAGGAAGATGTTGAACCAAAGAGCTCATGTTCTCCTCGAATGAACATTTACAATTGAAAATTACAATTGTCATTAAATTAAAAAAAAACATTTGGGCCTAAATTTAAGATTTGTCTATTACATATAACTTTTTTGTTTGTTTGTTTGTTTGTTCACGTTAACAGATTCATTCATATTTGTCGATCATACACCACCAGTCAAAAGTTTTTGAACAGTAAGATTTTAAAGAAGTCTCCTCTGCTCACCAAGCCTGCATTTATTAGATCTAAAGTACAATAAAAACAGTAAAACTTTGAAATATTTGTACTAAAATAAATGCTTTCTATTTGAATATAAAATTTATTCCTGTGCTGAATTTTAAATAAATTTTAAATAAAAACATGATCCTTCTGAAATTATTGTAATATTCTGATTTGCTGCTCGAAAAACATATTATAACTGATATTATTTTGTTGAAAACAGCTGAGTAGAATTTTTTAGGTTTCTTTGATGAATAGAAAGTTCAGAAGAACAGCATTTATCTGAAATAGAAATCTTTTGTAACATTATAAACTTCACTTTTAACAATTTAAAGCATTTTTGCTAAATTAACAACAAGCAATTTTTCTAAAGGATTTCTAAAGGATCGTGTGACACTGAAGACTGGAGTAATGATGCTGAAAATTTAGCTTTGATCACAGGAATAAATTACATTTTAAAATATATTCAAATAGAAAACAGTTATTTTAAATACCAAAAATATTTCACAATATTACTGTTTTTGTTTTTCCTGTATTTAAAAGACCAAATAAATGCAGGCTTGGTGAGCAGAAGAGACCTTTTTTTAAGAAACAATGAATATCTTACTGTTCAAAACACATAAATGAAATCGGTCAGATTTCTGCACTCAAAATATTGCAACTTACTATATTATTGCCTATTTGCATCAATTGATTTTACTTAAATAATCATATATTAAAATACATCAATTCAAATTGCCTAAAATCTGCTTAAATCTATGAAAATATGACTAAAAATATGACTAGCTGTGGAGCTAAATGTGCAATTCAAATACATAAATCTTAAATTTAGGTCTAAATATTTTTAAGCATACGTATAGTTAATATAGTGAATGTATTTTTATGTATTCTGGTGTATAATTGATTTTAAAAGGGTTCTGATGTTTTATTGATGTTGCAGGTTTTTTAAATTTATTTTAATGTTTCTTTGTGTGCGTTTTAATGAATCAAAGCAATAATTATCAGGATGTTTCTCCATGTTGTTGTTTTTTTTGTGTGTGTGTGTGTGTGTGTGTGTGTGTGTGATAAATGTACAAGAATGTTTTTACATATAATTCATAACTCGGATTTTATAGTACAGTTTTGTATGTACAAATAAATGAAAATCTCTTGTGGTTGCTGATCTCACTGTCACTGATCTGATGCTGCTGATCTTCACTCCTCAGACTTAAACTCACATTTGTGTCAATTTTTATATTGTGTTTCTGAATTCTGTACTGATTTTAGTTTATTTCTCAGTAAAAACGTCTCTGTAATTGTAGGTGAGGACATTAGATTGTGAATGTTTAAATCATGACAATTGTTATTAACCATGCACATATTGCTAGAAACTCAACTGATTTAATTAAATTGAATTCTTATTCTTTCATTTTCCTGTTCTGACAAAAAAAAAATTTCACAAACACGTTCTTATGCTAATAAATTATTATTATAATTATTATTATTATTATTATTATTATATTTTATTTATTTATTTTATTTTATTTTATTTTTTTCTTATTTTTTTTTTTATTTCTACATGTTTTTTAAGGCAAATTTCTTCGTTGAGGGCCATTCGATAGTATCCATGCATTAATAAATTATGATAATTTGAAAAATGTTTTGCAAGCAGCATAAATCACAAATCATTGATAGTTCGTGTTTATTACATTACATTAAATTGATTTTATTGAACAACAACACTCGCTCAAACGCCGCCCACTCGCCCCCAAAGAGGAAGTGCTCTTTCGGAGTGGGAGGCGCTAGTGACTGGCGTGGCGTCACGTCCGCGCGAGAGCGATACACAGGAGAGTGTACGCGCAGTGAGTGTGAGCGGAGAGGATGGAGGCCGCAGAGCAGCAGCGGAGCTCGAGTGATGGCGCGCCCGCCAGAGGAGCGGGCGTCCCGGGCAGCGGAGGCGGAACAGGGTCGGGAGGAGGCGCGGAAGGCGAGCGGGACAGAGCCACTTTCGAGTGCAACATCTGCCTGGACACCGCCCGGGACGCGGTCATCAGTCTCTGCGGACATCTATTCTGGTACAACCAATCGATAATCGATCGCCACCAGTATCATAACAGTATGAGTGAGTGCAGATCTTCGCAGGCTTGGCATTAAAAACACACACAGAGCATGACCGTGACAAAATGACAGACAGTTTGACATGGACGAGACCCTTTGCCACAGCAACCAAGGCTGATTTCACCTGTTATTTGTTATTTACTCACGTAAAACTGCAGCAACACAAGCACAACAGTTCAGAGAAAAACAATGATTGACAGCTTGACAGGGAAGAATCTGTGTCTCATTTTACAACCTTTAATTTATTACAGTGACTATTATAATATCATAGTTCGGTTGATGTTTCTTAGAAATCAGACTTTACATCCAAGTACTAAAATGCACCATAGTAAACGCTGATAATACAGTAACATACGTGGGTTTATGAGCATGGTATAGTGCCATGGTATTACTGAACAGTACTGTTTATAAGGACGTAGTTACTCCAGTTATTGTTACTGTAGTACTAATGGTAAACATGGACTCTGAGCAGTACAGCATACCTTTTATTTTGATTAAAATGCTGTTTTACCGTAGTGAATTTTTGTTGGGACAGTTTGAGATGATTGACAAGAGAGGAGGAGTGTTTTATTGTGCTGTTTTGGGACAGTTTATTACATTTTTACCCATAATATTTAAAAACATTTGCATATGTTATATATTTTGTATCATATTTGATACATCAGGTGTTTATGGCTCATGTAGAGAATACAGGGGCCCAAACTGAGCAAAAATGTGATTTGATGCAGATGCTGATATTTATATGACCAAGACGACGTCTTGGAAAGAAAAGAAAGTCAAAAGTTTTTGAACAGATTTTGAATGTTTTTTTTTAAAGAATTCCCTTCTGCTTGCCAAGCCTGCATTTTTTTTTTTTATTATTTAAAATACAGCAAAAACAATTAAATTTTGAAACATTTTTACTATTCATAACCACTGTTTTCTATTTTAATATTTTTTTAAATGTAATTTATTCCTGCGATTTCAAAACTGAATTTTTACCATCATTACTCCAGTGTCACATGACCCTTTAGAAACCATTCCAATATTTTGATTTGGGCTGCTCAAAATACAATATTACTACTATTATTATTATTATTATTGTTATTATTATTATTATTATTATTATTATTATTATTATTATTATTATTATGTTGAAAACAGCTGAGTAGAATTTTTCCAGATTTCTTTGACAAATAGAAACTTGAGAAGAACAGCCTTTATCTGAAATAAAAATCCTCCTTGTTAAATGAAAGTATTCATTTCTATCATTTATTTCCTTTAAAAAATGACTGTCTCCAAACTTTTGAATGGTATAGTATATCATGTTACAAAAGCTTTTGGAAATTTCTATTCATCAAGGAATCCTGAACAAAATGTACTGAGCTGTTTTAAAATGTAATAATAATAATTGTTTCTTGAACAGCAAATCAGGATATTAGAATGATTTCTGAAAGATCATGTGACACTGAAGACTGGAGTACATTACAGCTTTATTACAGCTTTTGCTGTATTAAATAAATACAGGCTTGGTGAGCAGAAGAGACTTCAAAAAACATTAAAAATCTTGCAGTTCAAAAACTTGACTTGACCAGTTGACTGGTAGTGTAAATCAGCGAAATCTTACATAAAACGCGTATAAATACGAGTAGTCGCTTAGTAAAATGATAATTAAATGCTTAGTTTTATGATCAAAACAAAATGCAGTGCAATGATGAATTAAGAGATGAATAAATAAACATTCCTTTAAAAAAAAGCCTGATGATCATATTTAATGCTCTCATTTTAACTTTTTTTTTTTTTTTTTTCTAAACCTGATGTCAAATAAACACAGTTCTGGTGTGATGTTTGTGTTGTGCTGTCAGACAGTGACAGCAGTGACGTTTATCAGCAGTCTTTCAGGTTTACACCTGATAAAAATACTAGAACGGCCGATAGAAATCAGAACGATCTGCTCGGACAAATGTGAAACTCACTGTTTGTGCGTCTGAATTACGCAGCGGCACGATGGGTTAATTCGATTAAAGCTGGTTGTTTTCGGCTGGACTGTTACGAGTTGAGAGTGTGTTTTGTGTAGTATCTGAGTGTGAGATCTCGTTTAGTGCTGTTAGTGTGAGATTAAGGGGTTAATGAGAGATTAGACTCTGCTGGAGGATTGAGGGCATAATGGAGGAGTAAGAATAGATGCACACGTAATACTTACCCTCTCTGTGTGTTTGTGTGATCACGAGCCTTCATTCATGTCGTACGCGTGTTTGTTTTGTAGATGTGCAGATGTTTTGGACTGTGTTTGTGATTGTGTGCAGGACAAACGGCTGGTAGTTATTCAGTATTTGGACAACAAACTAGTCAGGATCAACCTGCATAACTGCTTCCTGTCTTATGTAATATTAATTTATAATTAATTATGCTTCATACACTTAAATAGGTTAACATGACATGAAAGTTTTGAACTTTTTCTCTAAGGTGAATCTCCATAAAACATGGTCTATTTCGCCTCAAAATCAACATAAATACAGTGAGAAATGGCATAAAATGTTTTTAACCATAAAATAATTTTAATGAATAACGTCTTAGTAAGATGATATTTAAATGCTTTCGTTTTATGATCAATGCTCTGTAGCAAAACATGTAATGCAATGCAACATGTTTGATGTGGAAAAATATTAATAATTAATACTTTTATTTAGCAAGGATGCTTTAAAGTGATGATGAAGATATTTGTAATGTTACAAAAGGTTTCAGAAATAGAAATAGAAATCAGAAAGCCGAAAAAAAAAAAAATCTACTCCGCTGTTTTCAACTTAATAATAATAATAATAATAATACATGTTTTTAAATCAGCAAATCAGAATATTAGAATGATTTCTGAAGGATCATGTGACTGGAGTAATGATGCTGAAAATTCAGCTTTGAAATCAAATAAATAAATTACATTTTAAAACATGCATTCTATAAATTAACTACAATTAGTTGTATTTCTATTCTTTTTTATTACTGTAATAATTTTTGTATTTTTGGCATTACATCAATAAGAATTGTAATGCGAGAAATGTTTAATTAATTAAGTAATTAATTTTCCAATGTAAAATACCACAGTGTGCACTGCATGAAATTCGCCATCTTTTATATTTACTACTTTCTTAATCTTTTAATATTCATTCCAAAGAAATTCTGAGAAATATGCAAAAATGTGTGATTTATGCTAATGAGATGAATCAATGTTTTATCCTGATACTCCTAAGAGTTTTCTTACCATGAATTCTATTGGACATTTTAAAAAACATTTTCATTTATTTTATTTTTTATACATTTACCTAATTTTTACCTCTCTCTCTCTCTTTCATGTTTTGTCTGCTCCTCATGCAGTTGGCCATGCCTTCATCAGGTCAGTATCTGTGTCTAATATCATGAATAACAAATTATTTTTCAATAATTTCATGTAAACTTGCATACATTACACATGTAACTCTAATACTCTAGAGCTCTAATACTTTAATAATCTGTCAAAACAATAAGGTGTGAGCATTAAAAAAAAAAAAAAAAATTTATCAAAAGTGACATTTAAGACATTTATAATATGTTATAAGAAGATTTTTTTATTTCAAATAAGTGCTGTTCTTTTGAACTTTTAATTCATCAAAGAATCCTGAAAAATAAAATGCATCACAGTTTACACAAAAATATACAGCAGCACAAGTGTTTTCAACATTGGTAATAATCAGAAATGTTTGCTGAGCAAATCAGCATCTTAGAATGATTTCTAAAGGATCATATGACACTGAAGACTTTAGTCATGATGCTGAAAATTCAGCTTTGATCACAGGAATAAATAACATTTTAAATTATATTCACATAGAAAACTTGGTGAGTACTGAGCAGAAAAGTCTTTTTTCAAAAACATAATATTTGATGTTATCCCATGTGTTTCAGTGGCTGGAGACGCGTCCCAGCAGACAGCAGTGTCCCGTCTGTAAAGCAGGAATCAGTCGAGATAAAGTCATTCCTCTGTATGGCCGTGGCAGCACCAGCCAGGAAGATCCCAGGTACTGCTGTCAGACACAATATACAAGATTATGATAATATCTTATCTTTATCTATCTTATACTTTACTATATTGCCGAAAGTATTGGGACACCCCTTCTAATGAACAGTTTTGACTACTTTAGTCATTTCCATGAGTACTAATCTTAATGTTTAAGCATATAATGATATTCTAGGGAATTGTGTTCTTCTAATTTTATAGCAAAAGTTTGGACAGGACCCTTTTTTATTCTAACATGACAATGCCTCTGTGTATAAGGCAAGGTTCATAGAGAAATGTTTGATTCAGTCAGTGTGGAAGAACTTGACTGGTCTGCATAAACCAAGTCCTAATCTCTGTTGAACACCTCTGGTGTGACTTTAAATGCAGACCTTGTGCCAAAAACTCTAAACACCAATGACGTGTACATACACTATATGGACAAAATTATTGGGACACCCCCCTTTTTTAGAACAGAAAATGGCACTTCCAAAACTGTAGCAACAAAGATGGAAGCACAATTCATGTATTTAAAAATTGTATTAATTCTATTGTAACTGAATAAAAAAAGAGTCCTGTCCGAACCTTTGCTATAAAATTAGAATATTATATGCTTAAACATTAAGATTAGTGCTCATGGAAATTACTAAAGTAGTCAAACCTGTTCAATAGATACTTTTGGCTATAGAGTGGATCTATCATGTTAAAAAAAATTTTTTTTAATAAGTCACTGTAAATTAAAGGTCAGGTCAAGCGTGTTGCATTGTGGGTCTCTTGCAGTGTGTTGTTATTTTTCTGCCAGATGTACAGTAGGTCATCCAGGTATTCAAATTGCATAGTGCTAAAACAACATAATTCTGAACAAAACCTGATGTAGAGTTTGTGTGTGGTTTGGGTCACATGTTCATGCTGGAGGCACAGAGAAACTACTGATGTTGGTTAATACACAACCATCAAACCCAAAAATATATATGAGTTGAAACTCTCACTGGCGGTTTGAACACAAGGGTTATTATAATTAACCAAAATTATGTTTAGTTAAATGGCCCTAGGATTAAAAATTGCAGTTTAGCTGAGCCAAATGTATTTAGATTAGCATTAACACAGACTAAATTATCCACACAAAAAAAAAATAAATAAAATGGACAAAAATATCCATAAGGTTGCACAAGGGTTAAAAAAAAAAATTAAAATAAAAGCTATTTAAAATAATAATAAAATCTATAATAGTATATAACTAATACTATAATAACACGGAGCTGACCAATTGGGCCAAAATGTATTATTAGTAGTATTGTTATTACTACTCAATAAAATATCACAATAATAAATAAAAACTAAGTGAATATAACTATTGTAGTATTTCACTGTAAAATAAAATATTGAAAAAATATTTTAATTATTACTCAATGAAATCACAAAAACTATAAATTTATGTATTGTAATATGTGAACCTGGACCACAAAACCAGTCGTTTTTCATTGATGTATGGTTTGTTAGGATAGGACAATATTTGGCAGAAATATAACCATGTAAAAATCTGGGATCTGAGAGTGCAAAAAAAAAAAGTAAATATTGAGAAAATCGCCTCGAAAAAAGTTCTTAGCAATACATATTACTAATCAAACATTTCTTTTTGATATATTTACTGTATGAAGTTTACAAAATATCTTCAAGGCACATGATTTTACTTAGTATTATAAGATTTTTTTGGCATAAAAGAAAAATTCTTATCATTTTGCCCTGTACAATGTTATGTTGGCTATTGCTACAAATACACATGTGCTACTTAAGACTGCTATTTTGTGGTCCAGAGTTACATATTACACTGTAAAATATATAATTATTTAACAATAATAATTATTATTATTTTATTTTACACAACAACTGTATTAAGATTTAGGGTTGTTGTAATCTCTTATTTTAAAATGTTAAACCACCAAACGCTTATTTTGACAGAAAACCGCAAAGAGCTTGAATTGTATCTTCAAGCGGATTGTTATTCATTAATACTATGAGAAATGTCTAATGTTTGTGTGTGTGTGTGTGTGTGTGTGTGTGTGTGTGTGTGTGTTACAGGTTGAAAACACCACCACGACCTCAGGGTCAAAGGACAGAACCAGAGAGCAGAGGAGTGAGTGTCTGTCCCATTTTTGTGGTTCAGTTGGTTTAATCTGGTTCAATTTTTTAAACCAGGAAATTATTTGAATGAATAATGTCCTCGATATGTGATATTTAAATGCTTAGTTGTTTGATCCTATCCGATACTCACAGTTAAACATAATTTTTCTTTAAAAATGTGTGATATGAAAAATTATGAAGTAAACCTACATTTTTGAAATGACTAACTTTTTTTTTTTAATCTTCTCCATTGTTATGCTGTGATTATGAATGCGTATGCGTCTCTGCAGCCATTTCAGGGTTTTGGCGACACAGGGTTTCACATGTCTTTTGGAATCGGAGCTTTTCCATTTGGCTTTTTCACCACAGTCTTTAACACCAACGACCCTTTTCACAGACGAGGTCAGTGCTGCTCTTTGTCTTTTTGAGACGCTCAATATTAATACTTCATGTCAGGTCTTATGAATGTTCATTTTTAAAGCCGTGACTTGATCTCATCAGATCCTCATTACGGAGGCGATCATCAAGCCGATGGCAACGCCAACAACGGCAACAACTGGCAGGACTCGCTCTTCCTTTTCCTGGCCATCATCTTCTTCTTCTGGTTGCTGAGCGTGTGACGCCATCTCGCTTCGGCCATCTGCGATTGAAGCGACAGTAACACGTGCTTTCAGAAGATCAGCTGTCTGTGTCTCGTGTGCACACAAACACACACACACACACACACACACACACACACACACACATCAGTGTTGAGAGACAGTATTAATGAAGTTTAAACACTACAGGAGCTGATGAAGCAGCTCGCAAAACAACGTATTTCACCTTAAAATGCAATGAGGAATCATTGTGCATAATTTGAAACAAACTATTTTGATGATGATCAAACACATTGATTGTCAAATACTCATTACTTTAATGAATTGTCATGAAAAGAATGTCACAATAAAAATAGCCATAATATTAAGAAATGCAATGAGGAATTACTTTCTGAAATAATTGAATGACAGTTAAACTCATTTATTTTCTAAATTCTTATTTCTATAATAAGTTGAGATGTTCTAGTCTCTTTTATTACTGTAATAATACGTGTATCACTAGTTTTGATATTACAATAGGAATAATTGGGAGGAGGAAATATTTAACTAATTAAGCCATTGAAAAAATATCACAATGCATAAAATGATATTCAAAATGTATTTTCTTTTCTTTTTGGGGGTGAAATATTTCCTAGATACGTTTGCCACAGGTTTCATGAGATTCACCATATTTTGTTTTCGCAACTTTCTTTAGCTTTTCGTTTTTTAATGCCAAAGAATTTCTGAAATGTGAACAGGTGTGATTTATGTAGGATTCATTTCAGTATTCATGTTTTGAGGCCGTCTGGATGAATGGTCACCGCACTATGAGGAACGTTTCACTTAGCGAGATCCTTAAATCTGACCGATGAACTAAAAACTAAAAGTCAGTATCGTACTTATGTAATAAAAGGGTGAATCTCACGAAGCCTTAAGAAATATCCAGGTCATATTTCATTCTGAAAACAAAAGAAAAAATCTTTTTGTGCAAAACAAAACAATTGAGCTTATTTTAGGACCGTTGGCATACAGATGCAAAACTTTACATTGTAAAATATCACTATGACAAATGTGGCATAAAGAGGTTTCAGAAATTTTACAAAAATAGGAATTTAAGATTTAAATGTTAATTGTTCTAAAAATATCACAATGCAAAAAAAAAAAAAAAACACTTCCACTACCAGTCAAAAGTTTTTGAACAGTAAGTCTCTTCTTGCTCACCAAGCCTACATTTATTTGATTCAAAGTACAGCAGAAACAGTAACATTTTGAAACATTTTTACGGTTTAAAATAACTGTTTTCTCTTTGAATATATTTTAAAATGTAATTTATTCCTGTAATTTCAAAATTGAATTTTTAGCATCATTACTCCAGTCACATGATCCTTCAGAAATCATTCTTATATTCTGATTTGCTGCTCAAAAACATATAATATTATTATTATTATTATTATTGTTATTATTGTTATTATTACATTGAAAACAGCTAAGTAGAATATTTTCAGGTTTCTTTGATGAATAGAAAGTTCAGAAATAGAAACCTTTGTAACTTTATAAAAGTGTTTTGTCTATATATATACTGACTCAAATGGTATAATGTATAATATTACAAAAGCTTTTTATTTCAGATCAGTTCTGATCTTTGTATTCCTCAAAGAATCCTGAAATAAAATATTATTATTATTATTATTATTATTATTTATTATAGTTTATTATTGAAGGATCATGTGATACTGAAGACTGGAGTAATGATGTTGAAAATTTAGCTTTGATCACAGGAATAAATTACATTTGAAAATATATTCAAATAGAAAGCAATTATTTTAAATGGTAAAAATATTTCACAATATTACTAAGTTTGCTGTATATTTTAGATTAAATAAATGTAGGCTTGGTGAGCAGAAGAGGCTTATTTTAAAAACATTAAAAATCTTACTGTTCAAAAACTTTTGACTAGTAGTGTTGATATCAGTGAAATATGAGCTGAATATGCTTATGCTTTTGTGAGATTCATGCTTTGTTTTCTGTGAGATTTAATTTAAAGAAAGTTCCCAAAGACGCACGCTAGTCATAAGCTAATGGTGATCAGACGCTGACGTCAGGATGAGCTGCAGTCGGGTCTGTTCAGGAAGTGTTTCCACAACAGTTTTATCTACTGTGTGTTTGTTGTGTAAAGCAGACACACCATTCGTCACAACTGTTATTAATAACCTGATTCTGAGTTTGCACACATGAAGATAGTGGGGGAAAATTCATAATGCTTTCAGAAAAGAGTACAGATAAGACATTTAAAAAAGTGAATTTAATTTTCATACACCCTTCAAAGTTCTCGTGAGCGAGTATTGGGAGTGCGAGCTGCTGGTGTGTATGTGGGTGTGTATATATGTGTGTGTATATATGGATATTGTACATGATGTTTTTAAGCGTCTTTCTGTCATTGGCTGTGATGTTTGACAGCCGAGAGGTGATGGTTTGTAATAATCCCGTCGGTTTTAACTGTTTGTCAGTGTAACGAACATCCTGTGAACAAGAACATTTGTGTTGATTTCCTTTCTCTGCAAAGTGATTGGCTGGTTTGGACCTTCTATGACCACGCCCACTCGTATACGGTCGCAGCGCGGGTCGTGTTGATTGACAGCTGCTGGGCATAAAGTAGGCGGGGTTTATGCTCAGAATCCGTTGATTCTGGATGATTTGGGGTGACTTTAGTTGAAATTGCTCTTGTTTGACTTTTTCCTATTTTGCATATCGCTGGTTAATTATGTTTGTAACAAGTCTTTTTTGCCATAGGAAGTCTTTTGGTAGCTAAATTGCATATAATTATTGTGCATATGGGGCAGGAAATAAAGTGGGTGTGGCCTGTTTTCTGGCATTTGCGAAATAAACATTTAATACAATCGGTGTGGTGTTTTTATTTTTTGTTTTATTTATATATTTGTGACCTTGGACGACAAAACCTAAGTAGCATGGGTATATTTGTAGCAATAGCCAAAAATACTTTGTATCAAAATTATAGATTTTCCATTTATGCCAAAAATCATTAGGAAGATCACGTTCCATGAAGACATTTTGTAAATTTACTACCGGAAATATATCAAAACTCAATTTTTGATTAGTAATGTGCACGATTTTCTCAAAATTTAGATTTTTTTGCCCCCTCATATACCAGATTTTCAAATAGTTGTGTCTCGGCCAAATGTTGTATAAATCTCAAGTTTTAAAAAAAAAATACCCTTATGACTGGTTTAGTGGTACAGGGTCACATATATTAGTAAAATAGTTGGAGACGTAGCAGTGTTTTGTGTAGATTGCTAACACATGACCTGATCTCTTATGCCAAAACTGAAGTCAGAATCGGGCCATGTGATACGCCTCCCTTTATAAAGAGTGAAAGTTATATTATAACTGCAGCCTTGAGCGAATATGAGTCAGTTTTAACAGTTGGGTCAATTTAATGACCACTAAAACCGGTTCAGCTGGTTTGGAGTTGAAGAAGGCATTCAGGATAAAACCACACTATATAATGCATTTCTAAGGCAGCTTATTTTATTGTATACTCACTGTCTTTGTTTCTAAATATGAGCACAAAATAAAAATGTTTAGCACCGTTTGATTTGATTTAATGAGGGGTGTTTCATAAAAGTTTACCAAATAAGCCAGGCTTATTTCGGTTAGTCTGACTTATTTTGAGCCAAATCAAGTGACAATAAGTAAGACTAACTGAAATAAGACTGGTTTATTTGGTAAACTTGTTTTATGAAACACCCCCAAGGTTATAATATACTCCACTTCCAAAATAAAAATGTAGTTATAATTTACTCACCCCCGTGTCATCCAAGATGTTCATATCTTTCTTTCTTCAGCTACAAAGAGATTCATTCCAGGATTTTTCTCCATATAGTGGAATTCAATGGTGCTCAATGGATTATAGGTTAAAAATGCAGTTTCAGTGCAGCTTCAAAAGGCTCTACACGATCCCAGCCGAGGAATAAGGGGCTTATCTTGCGAAACGATTATTGTCTAAAATAAAAAAAAAAAGTACAATTTATATACTTTTAAACCTTAAATGCTTGTCTTGCTTTTTTATATTATAAATGTATATGTACATATATTTCTACCTGTATATAATTTAGATTATAAATATAAATATTTTAGATATAAATTTAAAACATTTTTCCTTAATATATACATGCATGTGTGTGTATTTATATAAACATAAATATACACAGCACACAGACATATTGTATATAAACATAAACTTTTTTTTTTTTTGGATGTGATTAATCGTTTGACAGCACAAATAAATATTAATTTATTTAAGAAAATGAGCAATCGTTTCACTAAATAAGACCTTTATTCCTAGGCTGGGATTGTCTAGAGCCATTTGAAGCTGCACTAAAACTGCATTTTTACCCTTCAATCTGTTGCGCACCATTGAAATCCATTATTTGGAGAAAAATCCTGGAATGTTTTCCTCAAAAAACGTAATTTCTTGGCAACTGACGAAAGAAAGACGAATATCTTGGATTGCATGGGGCTAAGTAAATTATCAATAAATTTTTATTCTGGAAGTGGAGTAATATTTTGTCTTTTTTTTTTTTTTCATTTGCTACTGCCTTTCTTGCTAGTCTTAAAATTAAATTCACTTGGTGTTTGGACATAAACGTGTGTTGGCAGTGTGTGTACACACCACCCTATAGCGATAAAAATCCGCCTATTCCTTTTTTTTAATCCCCATATATCATAAACTGTCTCCCAATGACCTGTTTTCAGAATTGGTGCTAATGTGACATCATGTTAGCCACAGGCCCCGCCCCCAAATGTTGACAGACACTGCCGTTTTAACATAGAACCGCCCCCTGAGTGAGTTGACGCAGTCCACCATTGCTGCACTGATGAGAGAGTGTTCTAGGTTCTAGAAGCTCCACCTTCACCTGAAAAGGGGGCGGGAGCACAAGCTCATTAGCATTTAAAGGGACAAACACAAAAACGGTGCATTTTGGCTCATAGCCTAAAAGTGGCAATTTTAACAAATAACAAATTATCTGTAGGGTATTTTGTGGTAAAACTTCACATACACACTGTGGGGACATCAGAGACTTCTTTTCTGGGGACGTCTTGCAAAAAGGGGCATAATAGGTCCCCTTTAATAATGTTATAGCTAATTACTGTACGAAAATACATGAATGCATTTAAATAAAAATAAAAGTACATATGCATTTCCTGAAGGGAACCAAAGTCAAAGGAGTTTGAGGGAAAATGTTCAACTTTATTAAGTTTATGATTTCCAGTTACTTTATTCCAGCTAGTTGTAGTTATAGTTTGATACCCACCAGGGTTTCAAGGTTTTTACAACAAAACCCGCCGAATTGCTACTCAAAACTAGCCCAATCCGTTTTAGAGGTAAAGTTTGCATTCCAAGGGCTAAATATCACATTATTGAGGTCACTTTAACCTGCGGGCATGAAAGACAACCCGTGAAAACGGTGTTAAAGTAGCTGGAAAAACAGTGAACTTGGCAACACTGACATCCACCTTATTCTTCAGTGCAAAAGTAAGCCTAAGGGTGAGATTAGCCGCTATATATATAACAAGAATAACATGCAGTAAATGGTACAACTGTTTGTACTACAAACCCACATATTCATAATTAAATTAATAGATTAAAATAATATGGTAAGACGTGTAAGATGTGCCATATCAGTAGCAAAACAAGCTGTTTTGTACAGCTAAAGACAGCCAGAAGCATAAAAATAAAGTGGATACTTAGTTTTAGTACAAAACGTAAAAAAAAAAAAATGGTTGTATGATGAACTGTTTGGTTCAGTGAACAAATTCAGCTTTTATTTTCCATCAGTTTCAGTCTGTATTGAAAATCAGCACTCGATAATATGCAACATTTTATTAAATTCATATATCTTTAAATAAATATTCTCTATTTATTTCCAGTTTACACTAAATCACACAGAACTGAATAAAAAAAATCATATAAAAACATGTGAAAAGGGCATGCACCACTATAACTATAAAAACATTCAGAACAGCTTTCATTCATGCTTATGGAGTGTCAGAAATTCTCTCATATATTGTATTTTATTCTGTTACAAAATAAAAAAAGTGGCTTTAAAAATATTCAATTATATGTGCAATATAGCTTCACTGTGCACATCTCACATATTAAAATGATAAAACGAATATATTACTGTATGTTAATAATAGCTAAAAATAAATGCTTTGGCTCACAGATATCTTCATCCAGGTTTCTTGCATTTGCCTTGGACAAAATGTTTGGGAAAAAAAATGCACTGGCACATTTTCAGTAAAACAGTTTCCAGCAGTTTAGATGTGATCCTTCATCTTTGGTGGTTTTGATTAACAAGTTACCTAAACTAGTTTCTGTTAAAAATGAGACTTTGATTCTCAGTCATTCTCAGTAACATGTCTAAGAAAAAAATAAGAATAACGATGTTTAAAAGTGACGGTGCTTGTCAGAAACCCTCGTCATCATCATGATCTTCATCAACCTGTCTTGGGCGCTTTGTTTTTCTTGTTAAGGATCTTCATCAGGTTCTTGGACATGAAGTATGGTTTCTGTGGAGTGCCGTCATTACGCTCCAGGTCTTCCACTGAGCCACACAATGAAACACATGAAACACCTCAAACAGTTTAGCATGACATATATATATATATATATGTGGTGTGTGATACTCACAGAAACACAGGAAGAGTGTGTCCACACCCATGTTATACACACTGAAGAAGCCGTGAGCGATCAGATATGCACCGAACACCACCGTCTGTCGTACAAACACAGTACACACTTTACAAAACTCTTCATTTGCATCTGTACTGTAGATTGCATTCATTACATGAAACCAAAATCTATGCAAATGTATGGCTAATTAATTAAAGTATTTACAAACAAATAAAAGTGAAAGAAGTTTTAAGGGTATATTTATGGTATATTTAGATTTTGATCAAGGAATTAAAAATAATAAAATAAAAAGATATATTTTCCATAAAATGCCATTAAAAATATTGACTGTATGCAAATAAATCAATAAAATCTTTTTTATGCAAAACTTCCAAATATTTTTAAGAACCTTTTAAGGAAAGAGTTTGAGGCATATTTAAATATCACCTCCATTTCACCTCAAAATTAAATAAATAATTGTCAAAAATGTATAAAAAAATATTTTTCTTATAATAAAATAAAATATATAAATAAAATAAAAATATATATTTAGCATATTTTACATTTGCATCAAAATATTTACTGTATTGCAAATAACTAAAATCATTTTTAAGTAGGAAATAATTTCTTTACTAAGTCCAGGTGTTTAGTATTAAGGACGTTTAATAAGAGTTTGAGACATATTTAGATTCTGATTGCACTTCATGAAAACACCAATATCACCTCAAAAACCAACCAACCAAATAAAGAAATAAACAAAAGAAAAATATTTTCCATTAAAATGTAAATATTTACTGTAATAAAATAATTTTATGCAAAAATTATTATTATTATTATTTTTAATATATATTAAGGCATCTAGATGTTTTATCTTTAAGAACTTTTAAGGAAAGAGTTTAAAAGATTTCTCCTCAAAATTAAACAAATTAATTAAAAATATTTTGCATTTAAACTTACATTAAAACATCTACTGTAATGAAAAGATATGAATAAAATAAAATAAAATAAAATAAATATATTCAATAAGGCTGCCCTCGACAAAGGACTTTTCTGGTCGACTAGTAGTCGTTAATTTTATGTATTAGTCGACTAATCATACATTTGTTAATGTTTTAATGCAAACTTTTATGCTATATTTAAAGAAAATAAATATTTGAGCATTTGAGAAAAAAAAGTCTAACCTGTAAGATGCAAACTGTCATTTGTGTGAAAATAAAAATGGAATAAAAATCGTAATAATAAAAAAAAAAATACTATAATGCAAAGTGTCTACTTGAATCATCAAATTAAATGCATTTCCTAAAATACCTCCATGTAGAAAAACTTAATTTTTGTTGATATTAAAAAAACAAAAACAAAAAAAACAACAGAGGTAATACAATGCAAAATAATAATATAATTTCCTATTTCTTTTAGATTTTTGGGGTGCAATGCTGAGCATGATCGCTGTATGTGACGTATAGCGCAATACATGACCAATCAGAATTCAGCATGCAAAAATGCTGACATCATAATGTCAAAAAGATTTTTAATGCTGAACATTTGATGAAATGTCAATCAGTAATGTAAGGTGTGAATGTGAGTCTCACTATGATGGGCATCCAGTAGTAGTTGAGAGCCGCCGTTTCAAAAGTGGTTCCTGGAGTCTGAATCCTGCCGGAGAAGAAGAAGAACGCCAGCACACCTGAAAACAGACGAGACGTCATCAGTGTCAGCTCACACATGAAGCTCCAGAGATCTGATCAGTGTCTGAACACAAGCATCTCACCAATTCCACCGACCACCAACAGCTTCCCAAAGAACAGCAGCAGATCTGTCACTTTATCCAGCACCACCACCCTGACAACAACAACAAAATACATCATGAGGAAGCAGATTTCAGTATTGGGTTCTTGAGGTGCTCTTTAATTCATTGGAGATTCATTACACTGTTCCTAACCAGACGATACACAATAAAAACATCTTTCCATCTTTTGTTCAAAACTACGAAAGCTTATTTCCTTTTTTGTCTTTATTGTGACCTTTATCTCATAATTCAGACTTTTTCCTCATAATTACTAAATGAAAGTACATGAGCTTATTTAACTTTAACTTCATGAGCACTCACATTTAATCTAAGATTTTAATGCTTTTTAAAGTCTCTTATGCTCATCAAGGCTGCATTGATTTGATTAAAAATACAGAAAACTGTAATATTGTGAAATGTTATTACAATATAAAATAACATTTTCTAACAGTTTCTATTTTTATAGAATTTATTCCTGAGATACAAAGCTGAAATTTCATCAGCCATTACCCCAATCATAAATGTCACACGATCCTTCAGAAATAATTCTAATATACTGATTTATTATCAATGTCAGAAACAGTTGTGCTTCCAATTTTTTTTTTTTTTTTTGAACCAGATATTTTTTCAGGATTCTTTGTTGAATATGAATATGAACGACAGTGTACGTAAATAGCAAAAAATAATAATAAAAAATACACAAATACAATTAAAAACGTTTCACATAAAAAAATTGCATTTTAAGTTTAGATTTAGATTGATCTTCATGAAAACACAAATCTTCTCAAAATCAAAATAAATAAATTGTTATTATAATTTAAAAAAAAAATACTAAATGCAAATATTTTTGGCACAAAAATTTGTATTAAACTTCTGTTTTGTTTGAAATTCATGAAAACACCAATTTCATCAAAATACAAGAAAAAAATATATTTTAGCATAAAAAGTTATTTTTGAGTTTAAAACTCATGATTCTGGGATATAAGCTTGAAAAAGGCAAAGTAAATAAGAGAAAATAATGTCTAAATTGTGAGATGCAAGCTATCATTTGTGTGGAAAAAAATCAGAATTAAGTTTTATTCCATGGTGCAATAACAATAAGTAAACATACTGAATTGGGAGATGTAAGGAGTTTTTAACTTGCATTTGCCATTTAGAAACTCAATTCTGAGTAAAAAAGTAGAAATAATGTTATTAAAAAGTCACTATTACCTTTTTATTCTACGGCAGAAACAACAAAGTTAATGGGTCATGAGCGACTTCTATTTGTGACCCTGGACCACAAAAGCAGTCATAAGTAGCTGGGGTATATTTGTAACAATAGGCAAAAATACGTTGTATGGGTCAAAATTATTGATTTTTCTTTAATGCCAAAAATCATTAGGATATTATGTAAAGATCATGTTCCATGAAGATATTTAGTAAATTTCCTACCATAAATGTCAAAACTAAATGAACTAAACTTCATTTGGACAACTTTAAAAGGCGATTTTTTCAATCTTTTTATTTTTTTGCACCCTCAGATTCCAGATTTTCAAATAGTTGTATATCAGCTAAATATTGTCATTGTTCTTGCCGTTTTTATATGATTTGAAGGTTAATTAGATCAGTGTTTTGGTTTCTAGATTCTTTAGAGCACATGCTGATACTGCATTCAATCAACAACTGTTGAAAACTGATGAGCAATGAACACACTGATGATTCATCTCACCGTACAATGTTCCTCATGAGCAGAGAGAATGCATTCTTAGCGGATACACAGAAGTTCTTCCCGTAAACGGCGATCTACAAACCAGACAAACGCTGACATTAATTAATGTCTTCACTTTTAATGTCTTCAGGAGTTTATGTGTGAGAGAGAGTTTCTGTACCATGATGTAAGCGTTCCTGTTGATGAACTTGATGAATTTCTCCAGACACCAGAAGCAGCATTTCAGACAACACATGAGGAAACGTGTACACGGGTTCTGAGCCTCTGAACACATAAACACACAAATACACAAATACACAAGCTCATTATTCAGAAATGCCCATATTTGAATAAAACTTCAGATTAGGGTACATGGTACTGTATATTAACACATAACTGAATGTAATTATTTGTAACAACAATAAACAAGTCAATCTAGACAAACACATTTTTACATTTTACAGTGCTTGAGAACCAAATTTTGTCAAGCGCAGAGCAGGGTTATTATCATTAAATAAAACAAAACTTATTAAAAGCATTTTTGCTAACTGAAATAATATGAAAATATTAGATACTTGGTAACTATAATAAGTTTAGGTAAAGCACTGAAATGAGAATTTGTAATTTATTATTAATTAATTAATATATATATATATATATATATATATATATATATATATATATATATATATATAAAATATTATTATAAATATTTACTGTAATGCAAATATATAAATAAAATTATTTTTATTTATGCAACATATATTTTTATTTTATTAAGTCTATTTTGCTTCCAGATGTTACATTTTAGATTAAAATTTTGATTTTGTCTGAACCAAGAAAATCTCAATTTCACCTAAAAATTTAATATATATTTATAAATATTAATAACCACAAATATTTATTTATTAATACATATTTTATTAATATTTATTAATAAATACATTTTACATTTGTATTAATATATTTACTGTACTATAATAACAACAACAACAACAATCATTCAATAAAAATAATATATAAATAAAAACATTTTTATGCAAAATATATTTTTCTATTTAATATGTCTAATTTGTCTTTTAAGGAAAGAGATGAAAGTATATTAAGATTTAGACTGGACCATGAAAACCTCATAACAAATGAAATAAAATAAAAACTATGTTATATTTTGCATACAAATGTGCATTAAAACATTTACTGTAATGCAAAGTGTAAATAAAATATTTTTATGCTATTTTGCATATTTTACTTTATAGGAAAGAGTTTGAGGCATATTTAGATTTTGACTGAACTATGAAATTAATTTCACCTTAAAATTAAATACATTTTCAAAAATTAATAAATAAAAATATTTTGTTTATTTTTCATTTGCATTCAAATATTTACTGCAATGCAAATATATCAATACGATCATTTTGATGCAAAATGTATTTTTATTTTATTAAGTCTATATTCAGGCATCCAGAGGTTTTATTTTTTAAGAACGTTTAAGAAAAGAGTTTGAGGCATATTTAGATTTTGAACCATGAAAATCTCAAAATTAAATCAAATTAAATTAAAATATTTTAGCATTTAAATGTAATATTTACAAAGAAATTGCATTCAAAATATGTACTGTAACATAAATATATCAATAAAATAATTATGCAAAATATGTTTTATTTTAATGCATTTTTTGCTGAATCAGCTTTTATTTTTATGTTTTAATTTTTAAGTATCGATAAAAACGATAAGACTACATTAATAATACTAAATGAACACTGGTAGAGTCTGAATAAAATGAATCAAATTGTCTGTTTTTGCTCTGATGTTTGATGTCAGACGAATCACGAATCCACATGAATTTAATATAAAAAAAATAAATAAATCTAGGAAACACTACAAGAAGTGACGTTTCTTAGTACTTTCATCATGTTCCAGTACAAATTGGTAATGAGATCATTAAATCAAGATACATTATATACACATCTAATATATACATACATACACACAAAAATGCAAAAATAATAGATGTTCTCTGACCTTTGAACTTGTGGTCCAGATACTCCAGAATGATCCTGATGAGCTGAACCAGTGTGAGAATCAGAGCACCGAATGCCAGAGATCCCACGTGATACCTGAGAAATGTGTTTACAAATGTATTTTTCACTAATAATCTACAGTTCCCCAGCTGATCTGGTGTGATTTGATGAGTGTTTGATGGGTCTTACCGCAGCGCTCTCATGAAGGACTGGATGAGAGGGAATGTTGGGATATCTGCGGGTTTGCTGAAGGCCCAGTAATACGAAGCGAAGGCGCCTGCGAGCGAACAGTGACCCAGAGCGATGACGAAGTTCACGCACCACAGGAACGCAATAACGTTATAGATCTGCAGGTTAAAGAGGTTCCTCTGCATCAAACCCTCGGAGTTATAGTTAATGAAGACGCAGCGTGCCGAAGGACATGTGGGATACTGCGTAACGTTGAACATCTGTGGAGAAAAATAGAGAGATGCGAGAGTGAGATTGTGCTTAGATCTCATTGATTCCTTATAAACAAGATTAAATGGAGACTGAAGTTTCCTGTTTGTCAGATGAGAGTTTCTGATGAGAAAAACACCCCAGTAAGATCTTCTCTAGAGATTCACAGGAGATCTCATTACTGGCTAGAGATGCCCAAACCACGACCTAAGTAGGCCATAGATTGTATTTCTCATTGATTTTATTTGTAAAAAAAAAAAAAAAAATTAAAAAGTAAAGAAATAAAGAAATAAAACTAAAGCAGCAACAATAAAGTTCGACATTCAAATCTGTTTTCCATTGGTCATTTTATTTCTCATTTATTTATTTTATTTTATTTCTCATTTATTTAAATTTTATTGAAAAAAGTATTACTTTAATAAAACATCAAGTCTGATATTCAATTCTGTTTTCCATTTGAGTCATTTTATTTCTCATTCATTTTATTTTATTTTATTTCTCATTTATTTAAATTTTATTGAAAAAAGTATTACTTTAATAAAACATCAAGTCTGATATTCCATTCTGTTTTCCATTTGAGTCAATTTATTTCTCATTCATTTTACTGTATTTCTCATTTGCTTTATTTTATTTCATTTATTTATAAATGTTAAAAAGTAAATAAATAAATCAATCAAACATCAAGTTTGACATTCATATCCGTTTTTCACTTGAGTCATTTTATTTCTCATTTATTTTTTTTATTTCTCATTTATTTTACTTTATTTTTCAAATATTTTATTTAATTTTTTCTCTTACACAATTATTTTGACTTACACAAACATTAAGCATTTAAATGTAAAATACAATAGATGAGAAATAAAATGACTCAAGTGAAAAACATATGAATATCAAACTTTACATTTATAAATAAAACATTAATAAAACATGAAACATCAAGTTTGATATTCAAATCTGTTTTTCACTTGAGTCATTTTATTTCTCATTCATTTTATTTTATTTCTCAAATATTTTATTTTGTTTCTCATGCATTTTATTTTTTCTCTTACACAATTATTTTATGACTTACACAAACATTAAAATGTTATATATAATACTTTTATTCATTCACGAGAAAAAAATGCATAATGTTGCAGAAGATTTTAAATAAATGCTATTCTTTTGGACTTTTAATTAAATCAAACAATGATTTTTACCAAAAAAAAAACAAAAACAAATGAAGCAGCACAACATTGATACTAATCATAAATGTTTCTTGAGCAGCAAATCAGCATATTAGAATGATTCCTGAAGAATATTGTGACACTGAAGACTGGCGTAATGACGCTGAAAATTCAGCTTTGCATCACAGGAATAAATTACATCTTAAAACATATTCAAACAGAGAACCATTATTTTAAATAGTAAAAATATTTCACAACGTTACAGTTTTTAACTGTATTTTGATCAAATAAATGCAGCCTTAGTGAGCAGAAAAGACTTCTTTCAAAAACATAAAAATAAAATGTGTTTGTGTGTGCATGTGTTTCTGACCTCTGGGTCGCAGGTCTCATTGGCTCGTATGACGCTGCAGTCGCCCTGTGTTACGTTCATTGCCACAACCTTGTAGACCGGAGCACCTGAGGTGGCCAGATATCTAACACACACTCAGTTAAAGATTCACAACATATGAAATATGAAAACACAATACGTTCATACACACAATTACAAAAATACAACAGAATTACAAAACTTAATTTGTCAGATGCTTTGATCTAGATCAGTTTACACTTGTGTGTGAAGGATACAGCGCTGTGATTCCCCAGTAAGACACACACACCAACAGCAGCACAAATGTGATGATGGGATAGAAAAGTGTCGACATCATGTGACCCAGCGCCCTGAAAACACACAAACACACACTTTTTACTCACTACTCAAGTCAAACACAGATGGAAAACTCCTACTTTTTATCAAATCAATTCAAAGAATAATGATTATATGATTAATACAATCAGTTTTCTGCTGTGGGTTCATGAATGCTAGTGAAAATATTTCACTTATGTGAGCAATGCATGATGCATGAGGGGATTTTGTGTTTCCGAGCAAGTTTTGGATATTTTTGAACTACGAGAGGTCTATGAGACATTCTCGCCAAAAAACTAAAAAATTATTCTCGTTAAAATAACACCAATATATGAGTGTGCGTTTATTTACTTGCTGGTCTCCTGAATAAGAGCGATGGCGATGAGAATTCGAGTTCGCAGGAAGATCAACGCCAGCAGTAGGACCGCCTCAACGACACACAGAATGATTACTACAAAACAGACAGAAAGACTGTTACTATAAAATAAAATAAAATAAAATAAAATAAAATAAAATAAAATAAAATAAAATAAAATAAAAAAATAAAATAAAAATTGGATGATCAGGTTAATTTAAAAAAATTAACAGATACAACAACAACATTTTTTATAAAGCACATTTAAACACAATATAAATCGATCCAAAGTGCTGTACAGTGTACAAACAAATCTACTAATAAAAGCAACAACTACACACATACAAAGGCTAAAGAGTAAAAATAAAAATAATGTAGAATGCACATAAATTAAAGAGAGTATAAAATTAGGGAATCATGTAAAAAAATAAATAAATAAATAAAAATAATAATAATAATAATAATAAAATAAATTATATATATATATATATATATATATATATATATATATATATATATATATATATATATATGTAGTTCATTTTGCAAATATTTTTTAAAAGTTTTAAAATATATAATGTAAAATGAATAATTTTTAAATGAATTTGTGAAACAATTTTATAAATTATAAAAGGTGTAAATTTCAGGTGTTTATAAAGGTAAAAATCTTTTCTTAAATAAATGTTTTGTTTTTGTATCTTTTTGTATAACAGTAAAAAAATAATAAGCCTTAAATAAATACTAAACCTTATTCAGTTAGTATGAAAAATTATGTATAATTATTCTGAAACTATATACAAGGGCGGAGAGTAATACAAAAAGTTAATTATTATAAAATCAATTTAAATTACATTTAAAATTATTTTTTTATATATATATATATATATATATTATTTGTTTACTCTACAAATCTTATTTCTCACTGTACACAGGTAACATTTTTTAACAATATAAATTCCATATAAAATCGTGCACATGAAGAGTTAAGTGTTTAATGATAAATGTTTATTGATTTAAAAGATAAACTGAACTGAAGTGATATGGTTTAGTGCTGTCAAACGATTAATCGATTAAATTAAAGTTTTGGTTTGCATAGTATGTGTGTGTGTACTGTGTATATTGTATTATAAGGACTTGTAATGTTTTTTTAAACAATTTTTGTTGTCCATGGTCACAAATAAGTGTTTATTTTTATTTAATAAGATTAAATCAGCCATTTTTGTACATTTTTATTTGTGGTTGTGATCTGTTTGCATTAAGGCTGCATTTGTTTGATCAAAAACACAGAAAATATTAACAAATAACAGTAATATTGCAACTTTAATTACAAATATAAATTACATTTTAATGTATATTAATATAGAAAAACCTTTGTTTAACATTGTAATAATATTTCACAATATTATTTTTTTCTGTATTTTTAATCAAATGAACACATCTTTAATGAGCATAAGAAACTTTTTTAAAACACATTCAAAATTTTAGTGATCCCAAACTTTTGAGCAGCAGTGTATATTACGTAAACCAAAACCTTTTTTTTTTATTTGATTAATCGTGATTAATCGTTTGACAGCACTAATATGATTCTAGTATGCCACTGAAAGATAAAAGACCAACAATAATAAAACAAAGTGCAGTGACTCACAGAAGGCCAGCCAGGTGTCTCGCACCTGCAGATAGACCTGCACATTAGTGGTGACACCCACGTTTCCAAAGGTCAGGCTAGAGTTGGCCAGAGACATGTACTCATTATAACAGTACCAGATACCTGACACGAAACAAGAACACAAGAATATGATCAAATCAGTGTTAATGGTCAAACCACAGACTAAAAACACAAGGCTTCAAAAATACGATCAGCTATTTTTAGCAGCTAGTTACTGACTGGTGTTATTCAGTAATCATTCATTAATCTTCTTCATTAATGTCCTAGTGCAAGTTTTCAGCATCTAGTGCATTTTTAAAGCATGTGAGGTTTAATAGCAGCATTTTGTGCCAGTGAGATTTCACCCAATCTGAGACAGAATACACGTCAGATGCACAGATTGTTTCTCATGGCTAACTAGGACAAAAACTCTGATGAACATGTCAGATATGTGATGTGTCACTTGATGATGTCATAGCTGGTTGGAACACAGTGTAACCAGTTAAAAGTACAGTTTAATAAACACACTGGTAAACGTACCGAAAGCGCCGACTGCCAGAACTCCGATGATGAGGACCCAGACGAGAATCGGCGCCGTGAAACGCAGCAGCAGCAGGAAGAGAACGCTGACCACCATCGCAATCACCAGACCACTGACACACAAATAAATCAAATTAAATATAAAACTACCACAGAACTTCATAATCAAGAATAGAAAATCTCCCAAAAATAAATGCTAACATTTGCAAGTTATTTCAAATATTTTAACAGTAAACTGCAGAAGTAATGATAGCCTGATAACAGTTAATAATGAAATTAAAAATCAATACAAAACTAAAAAAAAAAAACTACAAAATCTATTTAATTGTGAATACATTATATATTACATATATTTCATGATTATATACTTACACATTTTAGAAAACGACAATAATAGTTATACTACTTACAATCAACAATCATATTTATTTTACAATTGAAAATATTATGAAATAAAAAATATAGACACACATTTATAATACATTTTAAATTTTATATTATACACACACATTAATACTTTTGATAATATATTATATTTTTTATTGTCATTATTGTATTTTTGATAATGAGTAAACAAACCCTACAAAATGAAATATACATGTTTGTTTACGATATATCTGTTTATGATATATTTGTTTATGATATATATATATATATATATATATATATTTGATTATGATATATCTATAAATGTTATAAAATGATAAATAAGAATTATTAAAATTAGATTTTAATGTTACTTTACAATCAATAATTGTATTAAATTGTATTACAAATGTAAGATTTTAAATAAATGTCATCACACTGAATACAAAAGAGCTAGACTCACGCTACGATCCACTGCCACGACTTGGCGAAGTCCTCGAAGATCCGTAGGCCGACGTCTTTGATGTTGAAGCCGTTGGTCAGGTCGCTGTAAACACAGACAGAAAGATGTGGGTGAGAATCACCGTCAAAATAAACTCTGTGTGCTCCAGCACCGACAGACCCACGCGTCCCGGGGTGGAGGGCTGCTTTGTCCCTTTGTAAAGCTGTACAGACTTTACAAAGCATTTGTCAAAGCTCACAAATGAAGCTCTGGAAGAAGCCACAGACGGACTACAAGCTCTAAATCAACTACAGCTACACGTCCTTCACCCTACAGATACAACACACAGACAGACAGACGTCTACTGCTACACATGGACACTATCTGTCACTCACTTCGTCGCCCCTCCAGCACTGGCAACGAGAGAGACACGCATTAGTATCACACATACAGACACATTAATCTCAATTTCTAAAAAAAAAAAAAAATCTTATGACTGGTTTTGTGGTCCAGGGTCACATATAATCTAAGAATCTTGTATTCTTAAATCTAAAATTGCAAATGGTTTTCTAGTGGGGTTAGTGTGTGGGATTGAGTCAGTCTATAGTTTGTATACTTCGCTGTATAGAAAAACAATAGATGTCTACAGCATGTACCATTTAGATTTAATATATATAATTTACTTTATACAATCATTCAGTGTTTATGATGAGCTGATATCCAGTGGGCATGACAGTCAATAGTTAAATAATGCATAACAAATCACAATAACAAATAAAATATACAGAAATGGCTGATTTAATCAAATTAAATCAAAATTAAACAAAAATTAAACACCCTAGACCACAAAACCAGTCATAAGGGATATTTTTTTTTAAATTGAGAGCTAAATAAATAAATTTTCCATTTATGTATGGGCTGTTAGGACAGAACAATAGTTGGCTAAGATACAACTATTTGAAAATCTGGAATCTGAGGGTGCAAAAAATCTAAATACTGAGAAAATCACCTTTAAAGTTGTCCAAATTAAGTTCTTAGCAATGCATATTACTAACAAAAAAATGACATTTTGATATATTTACCTTAGGAAATTGACAAAATATCTTCATGGAACATAATCCCTGTATTGCTACAAATATAGTTTTGTGGTCTAGGGTCACATTTTATACAAAAGAAAAAAAAGAAAACAGACAATTTGCGTCAACCCTTGACAAACAACTAATCCATTTTGGAAAAAATAAACGCTTCCATTAAACAGTGTTATTTTAGTATTATTAATATATTAGTTCTTATTTTATGAATGTTTATTAATATAAAGTGTGTTGTTTAATAATATTTAATAGTAAAGTATAATATTTATTAATAAATGAAATAATAATACTAAATCTACTTCATAATAATTAATGTTATAAAAAAAAAATCTATAGAAATATAAGTTTAAGAAAACAATTATACTTATTTCAGCTTTTAAAACATTTAAAAATCTATTATAAATGTTATAACATTTAATACAAAAGTGCTGGACTCACACTATCCACTGCCACGACTTCTGTTAAACAATGTTATTTTAGTATTATGCATTATCTATTATTTTATTAATGTTTTGAATTTGCTTTTATTGTATAGTTATTTCAATTAGTTGCCAATACATATCTTGAGTTTTGTTGTTGTTGTTTAAAGTATTCATATTTTTTTAAATAGTTTTAGTTATCAAACACTGCTGTTAATCAGCCAAACAGTTATTAAACTTTTCTGATTAACAGTGTTATTTTAGTATTATTTATATACTGTTATAATACTTATTTTTATTTTAAGTTTTATGTGCTTTTATCTAATACTTATATATTTGTCAGCTTTATTTTAACTGAAAACTTTTTTTTTGTTTAAATTATTTTATTTGACATTACGGCTTAATCTAACTTCATGGAATTGCCAAGACAACATTTTTCATCTAATATTTATATATTTTAAAAAAATATATAATAATATATAATAATAAATAATATATAAAACAGGATTTTTAGTCCATAACAAGTATTGATATTTACCCTGTGGAGTTCTTGATTGCTGCCAAAGTCCCATTTACATCCAATCCAGGAAGAGAAAAATTTTGGGGAAAGTTACTGGGATTATAGGCACTTCCTCCCAAACTGGGCAAACACCGTCCCAACACTAAACAAACAGACAGACAAACAGCGGGTTTTGAGGATATTATAAAGATTAATAAACCACATGGCATTAAGTGACTGCATTCTTCATCTTCTGTCACTCACCAGAGGTTGTTGGGATGTAAAATATAGGACACAACTCTTTATTTATAATGTCCAGAACCGACTAAGAGAGAAAGAAATACAGAGAGACAGAAAGCTTTAAGAAAACAACCACATTTTTATAATTTTTCAATGGTTCAACAAAACACAGGCATACAGTTGAGAAATAACAATCCTGTCATCATTTATACATCGTTTATGCACACATACTCACATATTTAGTGCCTTCCAACTGGAAGGACGGGACGCAGTACTCCTGTTTGAAAAACTTAGCTGGTATTGCGCCTGGCAAGTAGGCAGTAGGAGGCAAAATAAAGAACTCGGATGGACACGTCTTCACACACACCTACAACACACAAGCAACAACTATCACACACACATTCAACACAAACATCATCATTCAGAAAATGGTCTTGCTCTTTCACAGATCTGCACACTTAAAAGAGTTCCCAGTTCATTCAAGCAACAACTTTTTCTCAGATGTTTCTCCTAAAATGCCTTGGGAGAAATAAATGACACAAATGAAACAGTTGCTGAATATAAAGCTATAAAATGCAAACATTTTCTTTTTTTTCCTCAGGAGAAGCAGCGGACTTCAAAACATTTTTTATTATTATTTTGAATTAGTTTTTATTTTGCATTTTCAATTTTCATTTTATGTTAAGGGTTTAGTAGTTTATTTCTGTTTTTGGTAGGTATTCATTAAAAAAAAATGTAATAATGTAATAATAGGGCTATAATGTTAGGTCAGCTTACCTACGAATATTAATGAAGGCTACTTTACTGTAAAGTGTTATTCTAACAGTCAAAGTATTCAGAATCACTTTATTATCTCTCTCTCTCTGATTGTTTTCAGATTTCGGGCTCAAAAAAGAAAATGCATTACATATATATCTCTCTCACTTTCTTGGCTGCTTCATTTTGTCACGTTTACGCACACACACTTTTTAATTTTAGTTTTAGTTATTTTAGTACATCAAGTTACTAAACGTAAATGAGAAATATATATTTTGTAATATTTTGAGGTAATTAGTTTTAATTTTTTGCATTTTCTATTTCAATTTTACACTTATATTTATATATAAATATATAAAGCTCATTTCCAGACTAAATAAAACATTTTAAAAGTTAATTGCAACTCACAATTCACAGTTGCGAGAAATTAAGTCAGAACTGCGAGATAAAAACTCACAATTCTAAAAATTCAAGTCAGAATTGCTAGATAAAAAGTTGCAATTTGAAAAAAAAAAAAAAACCTGAGATAAAAAGTTGCAATTATCTTTTTTTTTTTTTTTAAACTCAGCCGCGAAAATGGGCTTTGTTGTCGCAAATGCGAGTTTATATGCGAGTTTTATAATTCTGAATTGCAAGATAAAAACACAATTCTGACTTTTTTCTCAGAAATGCATGAAACAAACTCACAAATGAAAAAAATAGTCAGAATTGCAAGATAAAAACACAATTCTGACTTTTTTCACAAATGCGAGTTTACATCGTGCAATTCTGACTTTTTTTCTTAGAATTGCGTGAAATAAACTCACAAATGAAAACATTGTCAGAATTGCAAGATAAAAACAATTCTGACTTTTTTTTCTCAGAACTGCATGAAATAAACTCACAAAGAATTGCAAGACAAAAACACAATTCTGACTTTTTTTCTCAAAACTGCGTGAATAACTCACAAATGAAATAAATAGTCAGAATTGCAAGATAAAAACACAATTCTGACTTTTTCACAAATGCGAGTTTACATCGTGCAGTTCTGATTTTTTTCTCAGAATTGCATTAAATAAACTAACAAATGAAAAAAATAGTCAGAATTGCAAGATAAAAATAATTCTGACTTTTTCAGAATTATGAGATATAAAAAAGTAAGACTGTATTGAAAGATATCAGCTCACAATTCTGAGAAATAAAGTCATAATTGCAAGATGAAAAAAATTGCAATTGCAAGTTATAAAGTCAGAAGTGCAAGACACTCACAATTCTGACTTTTGTTCTCACAATTGTGAATTTATATCTCACATTTCTGGCTTTTTATTATGCAACTGACTTTTTTTCTTAAAATTGCGAGACAAACTTTATATCTCACAAATGCGAGTTTATATCTCACAATTCTCATGTTATAACTCGCAATTGTGAGTTTATTTCTTACAATTCTTACAATATATATACTTTTATTATATTATGTTTTATGTCAAACATTGAATATCTTTTTAATGTTTTTTGTTAACTGTAATAACTTTAAGAAGTAGATGCAAACATAATACTGTAATCATGAATTGCAGCAGCTACAACTATAATCTTAATCGCATTTGAACAGTTTACCATGTGTAATGTTTATTCATTATGCAAATATTTTACCTAGTCAAAGCAGTGAGCATTCGCATGAAGTCTTAAAGGAGACACACGCCTATTAAGTGTTCAAACCAATATAAGCACAGAAAATTGCCATTTATCTTTACATTTTTGGTGTGAAAAATCTTACCAACATTTCAAGTGGACCTCAGGGAAAATGATAAAAGAATAAAAATAATGTCTGGTACCTGTGTGGTGGGACACTGGAGACCCTGCAGGGCTGCAGCCATGATGTTTGTCGCTGTGGCGCATTTGGTGATGTCAAAATACATGACGCTGGGTTTGTCCCTGAGAGACAGACAGATATGAGCATCAAATGACAACAAACACACTGATGTTTGACTTCTCTAGAACGACTGACGGCGAATCTCACTTGTTCTGTCCGATTCCGCAGAACATTCCCGTGGAGTTTCTGGGATACAGCACATGTCGAGGGTCTCCATACAGCCAGGCTACAGGAACCACACCATTTCACATTAAATATACACACATCAACTATGCTACTTAACTGAATACACATTTATGCACTATTAAACGAGAAAAGAACATAAGAAATTCGATTTGTTTTATAATCTGAGCAGAATAGTGACACTATTGTCTTCAGCAGAGTTGCATTACAGTGCTAATAAATTAACTTTGCAACATTTACTGTGTTATTTTCCTGTTTATTGTTGTGAATCTGGGTTCGAAATTATAATAAAATGCTATAGAAATAAATGTGATTTGAGGTCATGGTAATACAGTCTTTTACTAAGGTGTTTTAAGACACTTTGCTTCATGCTGTCCATAACAACGCACCTGAACCGTGGTTCATTTTCACCGTAATGATTTAGTAAACTGTAACTGTGAACTGTAATTAGTTCAATGGAAAAGTCCTTAGACTCTAATTAGCGTTTCGTTTGCTCTTCATTATCATCTCAGAGAGAGTTTCACGAGATTTAACACACAGTCATACAGATGACTGTGTAAATGTTGATGTTTCAGATTATAAACTATAAACTTTCACATACGTGATCAAAAAGTCATGACAAAGCTTTTCACTGTCACATTAACAATGTACAGATTATGAAAAGATTATAAAAGTAAAATGCTTTTTAATATAATGCAACCTTTTTATAATATAATTTAATGTAATATAACAGTATAACTATGAAATAATAAAACAATATAACAATATCATATTTGGGTGCCTTGTAGTGCAACATTCTGAACTGGAGAACTGACTCTTTTAATAATGTAATATAATATAATACAATATAATAAAATAAAATGACACAAAACATTGTTTATATTGCAAAATTCAGAACTGAAAAACAGTCCTTTTCAATAAAATACAATACAATTCAATTAAAATAATAGAATCTAACAAATTAAATTATATTAAAATAATATGTTTGTATCTGTATTTTGTTTATATTTTATCTAATGTAAAAATTAAATATAACAAAATTAAATTAAAATAAAATAATATTTGTGCATGTCTTTCTTTTATATTTGATCTAAGGCAAAATTCAGAACTGAAAAACTCACTCTCTATCATTAATAAAATAAAGTAATATTAAATGAAAATAATAAAATCTAACAAAATTAAATTTAATTAAAATAATATTTGTGTATCTGACTTCTGAAAAACTGACTCCCATTCAATAAGAAAATAAAAACAAAATAATTTGTTCATATTTTATCTAGTGCAAAACTCAGAACTGAAAAACTGACTCTCTTTCAATAAATTAAAAATAAAATTAAATTAAATCATATTTGTTCATCTGTCTTTTGTTTATATTTTATCTAGTGCAAAATTCAGAATTGAAAAACTGATTCCCTTTCAATAAAATAATATTTCTGCTTCTGTCTTTTGTTTATATTTGATCTACTGCAAAATTCAGAACTGAAAAACTGACTCTCTTTCAATAAAATAAAACAAAACAAAATTAAAACAAATTAACTTCAATTAATCAAATGAAAAAATAAAAATTATTTGTTCATCTGTCTTTTGTTTATATTTTATCTAGTGCAAAATTTAAAACTGAAAGACTGCCTTTTAATAATAAAATTAAATAAAATTAAATTTGTACATCTGTCTTTTGTTTATAATTTATCTAGTGCAAAATTCAGAACTAAAATTTTGCCATCCTTTCATGTCATGAGACTGAATTTTATTGAATTGGCCACGACACACAGGAACTTGAATTGCAATTCCAAGAAAACAAACACAGGTAACGCCTTCTGGGAAAAGAAGTGTTCTTCGACCTTGGCCTACAAAAGTTCACTTCCTTACATTGAAATTCAAATGCAGTTCTGCTTCAGTTCACCACGGTAAAATCAGTATTTTAAACTGAATTTAAGAATTCAAATTAAATTCTAATTCCTAAATTCTAAATAGAATTCTTAAGGTTTTGAAACTGCAACTAGGTTGAGAAATAAAAAGAACATTTTAAATTATTCATGAATTCATTAATCTCTTTTAGTGATTTAGTTTTATATCAAAACATATTTGGACTTCAAATAAACACGTGTCTGTATGTTTTTTTACTCTCAGGAGAAACAAACATACTTAGTTACCCATAATCCCTTGCCCACGCCAGCATTTACATGTTGCAAGTTAAGGGAGGCAGAACAAGTTCAATTTCCATACTGCTTTCAGGTCAAAGTAAACACAGTGCCAATACACACAGAGTTCACAGTATGTGTGTTTGAGTGCTGAACAGTGATGACAGACAGGAAGACACATGACAGATGATCAGACAGATAGACACAGAAAGAGAGAAATGAACAGGAACTTACCCAGAATTCCTACCACTATGTAACCGGCAATGACTAGCATGAACAAAACGCAGCATATTATGTCTGTACAGCTCCTACAGACACACAAAATGCAAGATGTGCATTATAGTATTGTATAGTATACATATATTTAGTATATTATAGTAATGGAGAAATGTGGCATTCTATTACTTGCCCTCCAAAGAATCCTCTGCAGTGAATGGGTGCCAGCAGAATCAGCTGATAAAAACATCACAATTATCCACACCATTCCAGTCCATCAAATACTTGTGAAGTAAAAAGCTGCTTGATCCATCAAGGGATTTTAACTTAAAACTGTTGTTCCTGGCTAAAATGAGTCCATAATCCATAATAAGGCTTCTTTTAGTAGTAAAAAAAGGCCCATTGCCTGTTGTCCTAACATATCAAAATCCACCCATGTATTTGTTCAGAACTATTTTGGGCTGTTTTCTCTTGTAAAAGGTGCTTGATCTGTGCAGATGTCTCTCCCGATTCAGACAAAATGTCTTTTCACTGGGGAAAGCAATATTATGCATAATGAGCCAGAAGGATGGATTTATTACAAACATGCAGCTTTTCACTTTACAAATGTTAACTGATGGACTGGAGTGGTGTGGATTATTGTGATGTTTTATCAGCTGTGTGGACTCTCATTCTGATGGCACCCATTCACTGTATAGGATCCACTGGACTTTTTCATGACAGTTAAACATAAAATTCTTATTTGCATCATAACATTATTTATACTGAAAAATGTAAATGTAAAAAATGAGAATTAACTCAAAATGCAAAAAAAGAAAAAGAAACAGGCTTTTCTTCCAGTCAAAATATAATTTTGTGGACATGAGATTTCTTGAGATTGACACATACACACCTTTTGTGAATAGGGCCGATGAATGTGGGGTCAAACTGGGTTGGTTCACCTAAAAAACAAGCAAAGTTTAGATCAGTAGTCAGCGTGTGCCATTTATGAGTGTTTATTAGTATTACATACTGTAGATTCTCAATCAAACACACATAATGGATCTCTACAGACCGTGACATAACATATTTGCATTCATGTTTTTTTTTTTTTGATAAACCAGTTTAGCAGGAAGTATAAATCAAAAAAAAAAAAAAAAACATTAATGAAAGTGAAGTATTTATCTTCCTTCACAAAACATTTAGTTCCCAATAAATGGTAATATTGCAGGTGCAGAAACACCAGTGTGAAGCTTTAGAATCGTATTGTGTTTTTGTAATTTGTATTAGTTTAATGTCTATTCATTTTCATTTCGATTTGAGTTATTTTAGTACATTTAGCATATGAATCATTTCATACTAAAAACATTTGTTAGGTTTTTTTTTTTCTAAGATGAAGCACAGGTCTCACTAGGCATTAGTTAAAAAAGACTGCTTTGAGTTCAAATGTAAGTAATTGTATAAGTGTATATTTTATGTGCTGCAATTAGTTTTCTTTGTACTTTTTCATGATTTTTAAATCATCTTTCCCTTCATTTTAAATAATTCCTACAGTGTGACAGATTCATTTGTACAATTACAAAATACTCAATGCAGACTGGATGGAATATTTATCCATTTCAAAAACGTGAATATTTCTAAGAAGTATTTTAGAGTTTATGATGTCATGTGACCTGTATGTGATTGTGGCTGTGTGTTAGTCATCCATGAGGGTTTGTTGCCTGGCAGCTGTAGTGTTTCATGTTAGTTATATGCGACACATGGGTATTAAACCGTCAAATACTAACACTGAAGATTCCTACCCTTTAAACAGGAGAGAAAACACAGGCCGAGGGAATGAAATGAGATCATTTGAATATCATTTGAATTCAGAGATGGAACCAAACTGCAGGCACAAACTCAGTACTCATGAGTGTTTCTGTACACTTCCTCTAAGGAAACCTGCTGATCAGGACATGACTGGATCATTTGACTGGATCTTCAGGATATTCTTGAATGTGATCATTTTTTAAGCAAGACTGATCGTGCTGCACACTTCGTTCTTATGTCCACATGTACTATAATCATTTATAGAGATGCTTTTTTAGTGCATTTAAATTTAATTCTGCATTAACTTAATCCCTGTACTAGTATTTTGTAGGGAGGGGATGGCAAAATGACACTTTTCACCTGAGATTTGGAGCCAAATTACAGGGGGAAAAAATGGCTTTAGAAAGATGACAGCTTCATAATGCTATTTTCACAGAGACTGGGCAATCTGTTAGTAAAACTGTTAACTTTAGCAATCTGTGTTGCATTATATGCCAATGGTGGAAGATTTCAAATTTTTGTTGAAGATATCTCAATCTGCTTTTTAAATTCTGGTTCTTAAACTTTTCTTTTGGTACCTTCATTGTTAAGGCCCTATGTGTTTCATTCCTAGACATAAAAAGGTCTCAATGTAGCTCCATGTGCAAATTGTTGAACTTTCGTGTGTGAAGTTACTTTGCATACAGCTGATACTTTTTTCCTTTTAAAGAGAAGAACAAATAATGTTAAAACTAGAAATGTATCTTGTTTCTCTGTAACCAAACAATTACATGGAAGATACTTGTCTTCCCAAAATATTCTTTTTTCAATGTTTGCATTCTTGTAACTCAAAAAGTATTTAAGATTATTTATTTATTTTTATACACAGATGATTGGTTGGTCTATTAGTAAAATCTGTTGACTTTAGCAAATTTGTGTTTCATTATATGTCAACGTTGACAAAAAGGGCAATAATTCAAATGTAATTCAAAAAGTATTAAAGTTGTCTTGACGTCCTTGTAGATTCTGGTTCTAATCAAACTTTTCTTTTGGTGTCTTCATTTTTATGGTGCTATATGGTTCAATCCCAGAGATAATGGGATCTCAATATTGCTCTATGTGCAAATTGTTGAATTTCATACATTTTTAATGGTTGAAAACCAAATGTGGGTCAGTTTGCATGCAGCTTATACTTTTTTTCTTTTAAGTTTGTGTTCCTGTAACTCAAGAAGTATTAAAGATATCTCAATATGGTTTTAGATTCTGGCTTTCAACAAGATTTTCTACTGGTATCTTAATTTTCATAACCATATATGGTTTATTCTCAGAGATACGGGGATTGCAGTTTGACTTCATGTGCAATTTGTTGAATTCTACCTATTTCCAATGGTCGAAAATAGCTGATATTTTTTAAAAGATGTCTGAAGAACAAATAACGTTCAAACTAGAATTATATCTTATTCCCCTCTATCAAAACAAATGCATGGAACAGAGATATGGGGATTGGCTCTATGTACAATTTGTTTTTTAATTTTTATTGTTTATAAATTAGTTTTTGTTAAATTAGTAAAATTAGTTAAATTTTACCCATTTTCAATGGTTGAAAACCATAACTTTGCATACTGTAATTCATACAAAATGGGACTTAACGAAAGCCTTTGAACAAAAAATTGAGTATTAAATATTACCATAGGCCAAACTCTTCGTTAATGGTACTAATATTAAGGCACAAGTTACTTATTGTAGATGTAATTGTTGTATTAAAACTGAAAGCTCTCAAGCTGATGAATAAAATCCGTAGACTGATCGTAATTAATTATTTGTGTTAATCTGACTACTCTATGGCTTCTTCAGTTTGTGGAAGACTGTATGTGTGTTTGACATCTGGATGTTCACGCATCTAAACATGCGACATAAAACATTTTTAAATGGTTGACATGAGCCAGAAATAGAAAGATCTAATGCGTCTCAGGATCAGCAGACAAGTTTTGATCTTTGATCTTAAACAATATTTCTTGTAATTACTTGAGTTTCTCTGTAAGTGTGTAACTTGCTTCATAAACTTAAGGTACACAAGGTGATGCTGTAAATGAGTACAGATGGAGGAAGTCACAAGAAAAAAGCAGGAAACTTTTAAAGCTTTGTGTGACTCATGAGCCCACAGACATGTATCCAACAGAATATACAGCACAAAAATCAACCACAAGCACCTCAGCAAATATTAACAAATAAACCAGAAGTTTTCAAATAAACAACTTTTTTTTTTGCATCAGTGTCACATGATCGTTCAGAAAACATTCTAATATGCTGATTTGCTGCTTAAGAAACATTTCTAATTATTATCAATGTTGAAAACAGTTGTACTGCTTCATATTTTTGTGGATTTTTTTGTGGAATATTTCAGGATTCTTTTTGATGAACAGAAAGTTTGAAAGAAAAATATTTATTGGAAATACACTTTTTGTAACATTAAATGTGTTCACTGTCGCTATGAATCAATTTAATGCAAAAAAAACTACTGACCCCAAACTTTTGAATGGTACTGGAATAGAAACCTTGTGCCATGGCAACAAAAACGATGTCAGATCAACCTGTTTCTCAACTTCTTTATGTACAATCCAGTATCATGTTACAATAAACACACAGACACACATACCCAGAGGCATAGAATTGAGGGGGAGGGGACGCACGGGACATATCCCTTCCAATATCCAGTGACTGCCACACTGCCCTTATAGCAATAATTTTGATCAAACAAATAAATATGTATATGTTTATATATATATATATATATATATATATATATATATATATATATATATATATATATATATATATATATATATATATATATATATGATCCTGGACCACAAAGCTAGTCTCAAGTCGCTGGGGTATATTTGTAGCAATAGCCAAAAATATATTGCAGGGGTCAAAATTATTGATTTTTCTTTTATGCCAAAAGTAAAAAGGATAAGTAAAGATCATGTTCCATGAAGATATTTGTAAATTTCCAACCGTAAATATATCCAAACTTAATTTTTGATAAGTAATGTGCATTGCTAAGAACTTAATTTGGACAACTTTAAAGGTGATTTTCTCAATATTTTAATGTTTTTGCACTTTCAGATTCCAGATTTCTAAATAGTTGTATCTTGGCCAAATATTGCCCAATCCTAGCAAAACATACATTAATGGAAAGCGTATTTATTCAACTTTCAGGTGGTGTATAAATCTCAATTTCGAAAAATTTACACTTATGGTTTTGCGGTCCAGGGTCACACACATATACATACTATATATACTCATACAGTCTCACACACCAGCGCTTCAATCAAAACTGAAACAAAACACAAATTGTGTCCCTGCTCTGTATATATGAATACTGATTAACATCTCTGATTTTACTAAGGGGAAAAACATTACTTGTGGGCAGATTAGAGCCCAAAATCTCCTACACGTCTAACACGTCTTCCACTAGACTGTTGGGAGTACAAATGTTTCCCACCAAAATAAAACAAAGTTACACCACTGACTACAACTGTGGCATGTTGTAGCTATATGCCTTCAGATATTCCAAAAGATGGCATAATCTAGATTAAATCTTTAGCTAAGAGTCTGATGAACTGTTAATGAGTAGGAAAGTAAACAATATCAATAGGAATTAAAACATTATGTCAAACTATAGCCTGTAAGTGCCTAAGCCAGGGATCCTGGAGGGCCGGTGTCCTACAGAGTTTAGCACCAACCCTCATCAAACACACCTGAACCAGTTAATCAAGGTGTTAATAGGTACACTTGAAACTTCCAGGCAGGTGTGTTGAGACAAGTTGGAGGTAAACTCTGCATGACACCAGGATCCAGGATCAAGTTTGGTGACCCCTGGCCTAAGCAATATAAAATACATTATATACAGTCATGTGAAAAAGTTAGAACACCCTATTGAATTCCATGGTTTTCTGTATCGGGACATAAAACATTATCTGGCCCTTGGCAGGTCTTAACATTTGGAAACAAAAATTCTCAGATAGACATTACATGACAAATCACATTGCCATTATTTAATAAAAAATAAAGCCAAGATGTAAAAGCCATGCGTGACAAAGTTAGGACACCCTATGTTTCAATTGCTTGTAGATCCACTTTCAGCAGCAATAACTTGAAGTAATAATTTCCTGTATGACTATCAGTCTCTCACATCTTTCTGGGGGAATTTTGGCCCACTCTTCTTTACAACGTTGCTGTGGTTAATTGAGGTTTTTGGCCACTTGTTTATGGACAGCTCGCTCCACAGAATTTGAGTCAGGATGAGGTCTGAACTTTGACTGAGCCACTGCAACACCTTGATTCTTTTCATTTCAGCCGTTCTGTTGTAGATTTGCTGGTGTGCTTAGGATCACTGTCCTGTTGCATGACCCCATTTTAGTCAAGCTTTAGCTGTCGGATGGATGACCTCATATTTGATTTTGGATAATTTGGTATACAGAGGAGTTCATGGTTGCCTCAATGACTGTGAGGTCCCCAGGTCCTGTGTCTACAAAACAAGCTCAAAATCATGCATATGTGAGGTGATTGTGCTGATATGCCCTACAGGTTTTCACCAAACTTGGCTCTGTGAATTATGGCCAAACATCTCCACTCTGGTCTCATCTGTTCAAAGGACATTGTTCTAGAAGTCTTATGGTTTGTTCAGATGCAACTTTGCAAATCTAAACCATGCTGCCATGCTTTTTTAGATAGAAGAGGTTTTCTTCTGGCAAGCCTTCCAAAACTGCCATACTTGTCCCATATTTTTCTAATTTTACTATCATTAACTTTTTTATTTAAAATGTTAACTGAGGCCTGTCGAGTCTGTGGTGAAGTTTTTGGGTTGTCTGTCAATTCTTTGAGTATTGCATGGTCTGATCTTGGGGTGAACTTCCTGGGACGTCCACTTCTGGGATGATTGGTGTCTGTCTTGAATGTCTTCCACTTGTGGGTAATCTTCCTCACTGTGGAATGATGGACTTCAAAGTGTTTGGAAATGGCCGTGTTACTCTTCCCAGATAGATGGTGGCAACAATTGCTTCTCCAAGATCATTGCTGATGTCTTTTCTCTTTGTCACTGTGTTAACACACACCTGAAAGCTCCAGTCCAGCAAACTGCCAAAATGTCTGCTTTTATAGATGTGCTAACTCTTGCTGATGATCAGCTAATCAAAGGCATTTGATTAGCAGTGCCTAACTGCTATTTACTCTCTTAAATCCTATGTTAAGAGTATGGGTGTCCTAACTTTGTCACACATGGCTTGTCCATTTTGGCTTTATTTTTATGAAATAAATAATGACATGGTGTAATATGTCGTGTATTGTTGTTCATCAGAGGTTTTATTTTCCAAAATTTTTAGACCTGCCAAGGAACAGATTTTTTTTATTATGTCCTGATACAGAAAACCATGGAATTCAATAGGGTGTCCTAATTTTTTCACATGACGGTATAATGTTACTTTATTGCACCAACTTAGATGAAAGTGCAAAAATAAATACAGGTGCAACTCAATAAATTCAATAAAGTCATGGAAAAATTTATTTCAGTAATTCAACTCAAACTGTGAAACTCGTGTGTTAAATAAATTCAAGTAGTTTAAGTCTTTGGTCCTTTTAATTGTGATGATTTTGGCTCACATTTAACAAAAACCCACCAATTCACTATCTCAACAAATTAGAATATGATGACATGCCCCCTGTGGTCGGCGTGACCAGCTCAACTTTTTTAAGATCAGTGCGAAAGACACTAAAAATACTCTATCGATACAGAAAGTTGAGTGGAAGGAAAAAGTGTGGAAGAAAAAGATGCACAACCAACCGAGGATCCGCAGCCTTGAGAGGCTTGTCAAGCGAAATCGATTCAAGAATTTGGGTGAACTTCACAAGGAATGGACTGAGGCTGTGGTCAAGGCATCAAGAGCCACCACACACAGACATGTCAAGGAATTTGGCAACAGTTGTCCTGTTCCTCTTGTTAAGCCACTCATGAACCACAGACAATTCTCTTTTCAGATGAAAGCAAGTTCTGTATTTCATTTGGAAACCAAGGTCCTAGAGTCTGGAGGAAGGGTGGAGAAGCTCATTTGTCCACACTGCCAAAAGCACCAAAAGTTGGTTAAATGACCATGGTGTTGGTGTGCTTGACTGGCCAGCAAACTCAGCAGACCTGAACCCTATAGAGAATCTATGGGGTATTGTCCAGAGGAAAATGAGAAACAAGAGACCAAAAAATGCAGATAAGGTGAAGGCCACTGTCAAAGAAACCTGGGCTTCCATACCACCTCAGCAGTGCCACAGACTGATCACCTCCATGCCACGGCAAATTGGACAGTAATTAAAGCAAAAAGAGCCCCTACCAAGTATTTTGTACATATACAGTAAATGAACATACTTTCCAGAAGGCCAAAAATTCACTTAATTAATCTTTTTTTATGAAGTATTCTAATTTGTTGAGACAGTGAATTGGCGGGTTTTTGATAAATGTGACCCAAAATCATCACAATTAAAACAACCAAAGAATTAAACTACTTCAGTCTGTGAAGTACATGAGTTTCACAATTTGAGTTGAGTTACTGAAATAAATGAACTTTTCCATGACATTCTAATTTATTGAGATGTGCCTGTATACAAGCAAACAAACTAATAAATAAAGAAAACCTTATGTGTAAGCATGACCCTGGACTCTACGAAAACAGTTCACACTTCAATCCCCCAATGTTCAAACCGAAACTACGCCCTTGCACACACACACCTATGGTTATCTGCCTTCAGGACGCAGAACATGTTCTCTGTAAAACACATTTACAGCATCTCGTAAAAAAAAAGGCTAAAAGATTTTATGTATGGTTTTATGTGGAGTTCATTGTGTGGAAGCATTACAGGAGTTTACAGTAAACCTCACACACACACACACACACCCTGATCAGAGGTCACACTCCTGCTTACAAGTATAGACAGTATAGACAGCAATGACTACAATAACAACAATATTACAATAATTCTGTAGAATTTAGCAGGAAACAACAGGAAACCTGAGAGAATTTGTAAAAATCTCAAAGTTGAGTAGTTGAAAGTTGAACCTCATCATGTTTGAGCTTTGGGTTGATAATGAAACTGCCTAGAGAGAAGAGTGAAACTTGACAAAACTCCATTTGGAGGTCTTCTTAATGTCAGAAATGATTCATAAATGAAGTAATGCTAAGTTGGTTTTTTTTTAGGGTGTAGGTTAGTCTGTGGTTACTCTAATTAAAACTGCTATGAAACGGAAGTAGCAATACACTTAAAAACAGAGCTGGGTAAATTACTTACTAATTGTAATCCGTTACTGATTCCAAATTACATGACAAAAATTATAGTCAGTAATGTAATCAGTTACATTACATATATTAGGTAATCTAATCAGATTACTTTTAGATTACTTTTGATTTAAATCGTTTATCACATATTTTTAAATAGGATTATCTTGTAGCATAATGATGTAAAAAAATGCAAAGAGTAAGAAAATATGTTCCATTCACTGTAATTTACAACATGAAGAGCATTAAACATTTTATTACATCTAGGTTTTTCAAACTAGGGTTCAAACAAGAACTGCAGAGGGTTTGTGGGTTTAATGAAAAGTTAACCATTAATTAAATCATTAAAAATAATAATAATAATAATAATAAAATTAATTATTTTAAAACAAAGTCCTTTTCAAGGAATGTCTCTTTACTTGGTGGCCATATCTGCAACGCCTCCGGGCAGCTCATACAAGACCTATCTTAATGAATGGGGGAATCCTGAAATCTCAAAAACTGCTCGCTGAACTTACAATTAAATTACATATCAAATCAGCAACAAAAATAATGAAATTAATTGCCCCATGAATGTTGTTTCTTATGCTCAAATAGTGTTTAAAAGGCATATTTTTCAGGCTAGACCAGAAAATGCGCATGCGCACTCATAACGTACTACACTGGCTGGTCTAGCCTCAGGTTTCTACGGGAAATTTGTCTCTTTCATTTCGAAGGTGGGACTATTCCTCCATACTGCGTGTTGCATTTTTTCCATTCATAAGTATAGGAGTGAACGGTCTTTGTGTTTCATTCAATTTGTTTTAAAATAACAATTCAAATAAAACACTGACAAAAAAAAGATGAAATATTTTTATGTACCTGCATGCCATGTGACCATTAGTCAACATCAAAGAAACCGTGAACAGGCAAATGTGAAACTTAATTATTGAAATATTTCATTTAAAATCTCAGGGCTACTTTAAGTATATTTGGTGAATAAGGTTTAGATGACAAAAAGTTTGGGAATGCCTGCATTAAATGGAAATAAGAAATAACGTTGCATTTCAAGGAGTATGACAGGCAAAAGCCTTTCAAAGACACAATAATACATGGTTAAAAAACCTACCGAGTGATCATTCAAATAAAAATGAACGTGTTCATCAGTAGCTGATGCAATGTCGAAACCCTTTTGTAAATCCAGTGGTCAAATGCTGTGTCGCCACCTGACTAATGACTAGTCTATGTGTGAATGTCCACAAAACTGGACTTTCAGAATGCATATAATCGTTAGGCTGTTTTAGAAAGGAAATTTTTTAAATGAAAAAGAGAAATTAGGGGAATTCAAAGAATTATGAATAATTTATTGCTATTGTGTGAATAATATGTAATCCACAAAAAAGTGTAACTGTAGTCTGATTACGAGTACTTTAAAATGTAACTTACTCTGATTACAAGTACTTCATTTTTGGAATCTGATTACGTAATCCAGATTACATGTAATCATTTATTACCCAGCTCTGAATGGCATTAATGGCTCCATGAAGAAACTTGAACATCCATGGAACCTTTCAAATGCTGAAAAGGTTCTTTATAGTTGAAAAGGTTCTTTACCTTTATTCTTTTGAAATGGATTTAGAAAAAAATGTATGGCGGAGACTTGTTTCTATTTGTCGGTAGTTAACTTAATTGGATGTTGAGATGTGGGCGTGGCATTCTAAAAATGTATGCAAGCTTGCAGCTGAATGTAAGAAAGGGGCGGGGTTTAGGTGAACAAAATGATTGGACAAGTCCTGCATGCATTATCAGAGAGATGTCAGTCATTTCACTGGAAGATTTAGTTCCAAAATATTAAGTGATAAAATCAAATAAATTTTAAAAATAAAATGTATGCATGGATGATTCATTCAGAATAAGATCAATAATGTGCATTTAGATAACAGATAATTTTCATTTCACACCAACTTTAATATAAAACAAACCAAAGTCTGTAAGTACAATTGAGGGGAAAAAAAACATTGGTTTTTTTTCATGCACTGGTTAATTTTGAAATTTTGAACTATGTTACTTTTCATAATGTATTGTTTGAAAACTAGTGGAAAGAAAACATGCAATAAACACTTGGGGGATTGGATACACTCTACTACACTAGCACACTTAAGTGTACAAGTGGTAACTACATACACTATTTTAATACAGAGCGTGTTAAAAGCACATTTTAGTTCTTATTCATAGTGTCTCAAAATAGCACAGTTGAGTACAATTTAGATGTTCTTAAGATTATCTTACTAAAAAATAATTTTTAGCATTAAGTGTTAAGTACAAAATTAGTATGTGAAAATATAGCATTTTAAGTACATTATAGAACTGCACATTTTTCTTCACCTGGGTAGTTTGTGTTACACTGTGTTTGGTCATTGTCTTACTGACGTTTTGCATGTTTATAGAAATAAAAATCATTTAGTGCAAAACATAAACTACAATTCTAAACTGGGAGCACCTGCTGTATACCCCAGAGTTATCAGGTCTGTGTGACATAACCTTTTACAGTCTATGGACATAACTAGCCCAATGGTCAGTCAAGAACAGCCTAAAACAGCACACTGACCATATCCCAAATATTGAAAATCATATGCATTTCCATATCTGAAATTCACATTTTACAGTCACTGTTATGCACATAAACACAGCTCAAAGGTTTATTACCAGTGGCCTTCACAAAACCTAACATCCAGGGCACAGTTTTGTCATAGGTAGAATGCTAAATATGTCACTGAAATTTAATTTCACTTTAAAAGTAAATTCCGTGGAAAAAACGCGAGCTTGGCAAACCTGCATCCAACACGAGCTGCAGGAATCAAATATGGATTTGATTAATAATCACATGTCGAGGGTAAGGAGAGATGACTAACAGATCATGCTGGATGATTTACTGCTCAATCTCTCAATCTTGTGCTCATCAACAAACTGATCATGTAAGATATGCAACATAGAGTGCGCATTAAAAAATTTTTGTGTATTTGAACCCTTTCCAACAATAACTGTATCATTTTGAGATCCATCTTTCCACACTGAGGACAACTGAGGGACTCATACACAACTATTACAGAAGGTTCAAATGCTCACTGATGCTCCAAAAGGAAAAACGATGCATTAAGAGCCAGGGGGTGAATACATTTGAACAGAATGATGATGTGTAAATTTTTCTTATTTTGCCTAAATATCATATTTTTTCATTTAGTACTGCCCAGCAGAAGATACACATGTTTCCCAGAAGATACATTTACCTTGACCTTCAAATTCAAAAAGTTTTTAACCCCCGGCTCTTAACGCATAGTTTTTCCTTCTGAAGCAGTAGTGAGTGTACTAGAAAGGACCTGAAGGATTTTTTCTGAAGAACAGCGGACAGGATAAACTAGGGACTCATGAACAACTATCACTTAAAAAAAACAAAAAAGCTGTGGATCATTCAGGTATGACAACACAGTATTAAGAATCAAGTGCATCTAAACTTTTGAACAGGGTAATTTTTATAAATCCTACTATTATTTTCTCTATTTTACAGCATGTTGGCAGTATTTTTTTTTTATTTATGGAGTAATAAAAAAAGTTATATTCAAAATCCCATTTAATATTTCAACAAAATGAAGTAATTTTGAAAGGTTTTATCCAATATTCACATTTATGTTCTGGCATTTTATGCAAATGTGACTGCAAAGAAGATATGTAATTATTATATTATATTTAAGATATTTAATTATTTAATGCAGTGTTTGTATATTTAAACATATACATGCACAAATAGGCAAATAAAATTTGAAAAATAAATAAATAAATAAATTGTAATACAGACAATGTTTGCAATTCTTCATGTGATCGATCAACTTTTGGTTATTATTATTTTTTGGTAGTTATTTACTTTTTTCTTGTTTCACTCTATCCTTAAAATGTGAAAAGTTTTCCTTAAAGTAAAGGTTAATGAGTAGGTGAGTTTAAAATCAGCTTTATATAAAGTATAAACAATAAAAGTGTTGTGATGGTGTGTTAAGTCATCATATATTTCAGGAAACAATTGCAAATTATTTCCACAGTTTATGAATATCTGATTCTTCCTGGATTAAATGTTGACCAACAGGCTTGTTACCCAGTAACTGAACCTCCAGAGAAATGTCTTATCTCCAGCATTCTCCTACTGACGCACTCTGGGTCACCAGGAAGAAAAAATACCTGATACAAACTGATACAAACACTACAGATCTTGAGAGTAAACAGCATGAACTAAAAGAAGAAACTAGGTCTTAAACACACATCACTTTTCTGTTGCTCAAAGGTGCACAGGAAGAAAAGCATTGAGACATTTGTATGTTGAAACAACCATGAGAAGTCATGCTCTAATGCTCAAGGATGACTTCCTTATCCATTCTAGCATTGTAAAGCATATATATGTGGTTTATAACTATCATGGCATCATAAAGATTAACATCTGTGACTTCACAACAGCATCTCAGACAGTGAATTCTTTGAAACGGATGGCAGAATAATGGGTGCTGAATGATCAGTTTCGGCAGGTTTTGAGTGTTCAGGTCTGTTTAATATACGGGCTGGATCAGGTTCACAAGCTTAACCTTTACAAAACAAGCTATTGTCACTGTGAATACACACAAGTGTTTACTTAACTACTTATCTAAAGGATATACCATTACAATTAGCATTACTTTATTTATTTATTTTAAATTATAACAGACTACCAAAAAAGTAAACCTAAACACATGGATCCAGACTTGATTACAATGACTTATTCAAGTAATTTATGATTATTGGATACAAATTTAAAATAAACATAAGCATAACAAGAATTTTTATATATATAAAAAATAAGTATTCACTACTTTTTAAGATTTTATTCATTTCCAGTCACTGAATTCACAATTGTTCCCTGATATTGCATGACGTTGTCAACTTCTGTCAACTCTCTTTCATATATTGACTAGATATTGTAGTCTAACAATGAAACACGTTTGAACTAATGAACTGTAATAGCGGATCCTCCTGAGAAATGCTCTCAGTGTACTCAGAAACACACTCAGAAACAGTCTTACCATACTCGGGGTTGTTTTGCTCTTCCTCCTGTTTCTTACGGGCCATCTTTTCACTTCGCGATCATGTGTGAAAAGGAACAACCGTGTGAAATCTTGTCGAGCTGTTTCACTCCTCTGCAGCGTTCATCTGAATCGTCCAGTATCAGCCCGCGCGGATCTTAGTTTGAGTGCTGTTGTATTGTCTGTAAATCTTTGGTGGAGTAACCAAGCGCTGTGGTGACGTCACGACGTGGCACCTGCAGCTGCGAGCTCACCTGACGTGCGCTCACGCTCCCGTGCACCTCCACCCGCGGACACGCGCGCGTCCTCTACCTGTGGATGATTATTATACCGTCTGAGAATGATCCAAAAAGGATCATTCATCATTCATCGATTTTAAAATATAGGTATATAAACAAATTAATAAAAAATATTAAAAGTGAGATTAAATAGGCTACAAGTAAACTTAATTTATATTCCAAAAGACTTTTTAAAGTTGCACTTAGTAATTCCAGTTTACTCATCTCTTTTTTTTTTTTTACTAAACATGTCCCTCTGAGAACTATCTGAATAAAACCATTGTCTGATGACATTAAAAGAGTCATTCACCCAAAGATGAACATTCTGTCATGATTCACTTCAATATGAGGTGACTGGATTGTTTCAACTGATTTATAAACCAACTGAATTGCATTGATCGAACTGTTTTAAATATAGTTAATTAAGCTACAAACTCGATCATAATGCACAATGTTTCCATCTAACATGTATTTTGAGGTGCATCGTTGAGTGGTTTCACTAGTTAGCCCACCTGAATATGTTCGTAAATTTGTGTTGGATGTCTTCACGTGGAAAGCAGTTATCTTCGGAATGGAAATATGGATAATTTATTTGTAAACATCAACTTTTTCCGCTCATTTCAGTTAATTTCATCCAACTAGCGAGCTAAGCACGTAGTAGCACTGACAGTGACGTGTAAACATGTTTGAAGGCACGAAAAGCGGAGGAACAGATTCAATTCAGTGAGTCATTTACTGTCAAACTCGTGACTTCAATCCTTCGGTTCAAGCTATTCACGAGCAAAAAACAGTTCAAAAGCCATTCATTTTCGAATTTCGACATCATTTTATTCAGATAGGGACTTCAAACGCGTATCAAGAATCATTTGATTTACATCGGAACTTCGGAGTGGGTTCAGACTTTGGAGCGCGTCCCAATCTGAAATGATTTGGGAATAATTTGATTTAGATCTGGACTTCGAAGTGTATATTGTGAATCATTTGATTTAGATCGGGACTTCAGAGCGGGTTTATGAATCATTTAATTTAGATCGGAACTTTAGAGCACTTATTGAGAATAATTTCATTCAGATCGGAACTAAGCAGGCTCGTGAATCTTTTGATTCAGATCGGGACTTCTGAGCGGGTTTGCGAATCATTTGATTTAGATTGGAACTTCGGAGCCAGTTGGCAAATCATTTGATTTAGATCAGTACTTCGAAGCGAGTATCGTGAATCATTTGACTCAGTTTGGAGCTAAGCAGGCTTGTGAATCTTTCGCTTCAAATCGGGAGCAGTTTCACAAATCATTTGATTCAGATCGTGACTTTGGTGCGGGTTCGCGAATCATTTGATTTAGATCGGAACTTTGGAGCTGGCTCGCAAATCATTTTATTCAGATCGGAACTAAGCAGGCTTGTCTTTCGATTCAAATCAGGACTTCAGAGCAGGTTCACAAATCATTTGATTCAGATCTCCACTTCGGAGCAGGTTCGTGAATCATTTGATTTAGATCGGAACTTTGGAGCCGGTCCGTGAATCATTTGATTCAGATCGGAACTAAGCAGGCTTGTGAATCTTTTGATTCAAATCGGGACTTCGGAGCAGGTTCACAAATCATTTGATTCAGATCGGGACTTCAGAGCGGGTTCACGAATCATTTGATTTAGATCAGAACTTTGGATCTGGCTTGCAAATCTTTTGATTTATATCAGAACTTCAGAACTGGTTCGCAAATCATTTGATTCAGATTTGAGCGAAGCATGCTTGTGAATCATTTGATTTAGATCGAAATTTCAGAACGGGTTAGCGAATCATTCAGATCCAGATGCGCTCAGAGTTTGCAAAATATTATTCCGTTCTAAACCTCCTAAACGCATATCACAAATCATTTGATTCTGTACCAATCTGAATCAAATGATTCCCGGTTCGTGCTCCGATGAATCAATGTTTGCACATCATTTGATTCAGATCGGGACTTCAGAGTGTGTATTGCAAATCATTTGATTCAAATCAGACTCAGCCGAAGCGGGTTTGCGAATCTTTTGATTCAGATCGAGACTTTGAACTGCGTAGTGAATTACAATTTTTTTTTTAATTAAACAATACAAACCATTAAGGTAAGTAATAAAAAATAAATAAATAATAAATAAATAAAAATCAAATGTGTTGTCAGGTTAACAAAAAAATAACTAAATAAAAAATAATAATTATAATTATAAATTATAAATAATAAATTATAAAATAAAAATCAAGAGGACACCTCAAGAGGACACATTGGATGATATGATTTTCACAAAACTTTGATAGTTTGCATATACTTGTATAGATCAAGTTTGAATAAAGTAAAGAGTACATTTTTGTTTGTGTGAAATTTAGCCAGCAGGAAAAAAACAAATTAAGTTGCATTTTCCTACACTCTAAAAACATTAGGTTGTTTATGATAACCAATATGTGGTTAAACATATTGCATGTTGAGTTATTCTTAACTTTTACTGGGTTATTTCTATATTAACACAACCAGTTGGGTTGAAATTTTAAATTTCAACAGTCAATCTGTGCAACGGAGACAGAAGACTCATGAAACTCATGGAGTTCAAACAAAGGAAAATAAATAACAATAAAACAGCTTATGTTTATAACATTTACATTTCCCCATTAGCCTCATATCAGAACACAGTAGAGTTAATAACACAGAGACTGATAACACTGACCCTGGATTATTGCTTTATCTGTACAGTAATACATACTCTTATCAGAAATGAGCACCACCCAATGACACACTTTGACAAATAATTCAGGTCAACACACAAGGAAGAATATGCAATATGAAAACTAAAATATCTCACCACACTTTCCACAAAAACACCAACTTTACTTTATGGTATCTTTTATTCTTTGGAGTAGCATGAATAAATATGGTATAATTGAACTAATGCATTTAATTACCATGGTAAATTGTGATTTGTGAGAACAAAAACGAAAGGGAAAAGACATTTCTGTATCAAACAGTATTTATTAAAACAATTACACATACAAAAAAGCTCATGGTTTTTAATGAAAAAGAGGGACTGTTTGTGATCCGATGACAGTTTGCATAAAATCACAGGTTTTGCAACATCTCCCCTCCTGATCCGAGCGGGAATGACAGCACTGAATTTGAATGTCACTTCCTGGTGGTATTTTGAAAGGCCATTTGCGTGTACTGAACTTCAGGCCGCTGTCAGTTTATGATTTCCTGTGTCCTGTCAGATGGAAGAAATCCATCATCTGAAGCTGCAAACACAACCTTCACTGTGATAATCATATGCAAGGTTTGAGAGCTGTACATGTGTGCATTAAACACAAGCGTCCCGTTATCACGAGTGTCCCAACACAGGAAGTCCGGCTTCACCGGCCGTTTCCGGACAGACTTCCAGACGGGCCAGTCGGCTCTGCTCCAGCGCGATGGCCTCCGCCGAATGTTTGCATTTTTCTGAGCCGCACTGACAGGTGAAGTACTTGCTCTTGATGTCCCAGAAGCGATCGCCATAATCAAACCTGTCAGAGATCAAAAATCAGTGATCGAAAAACAAACAGGAGGAAAATGTATTAACAGGAACAGGATGCAACTACAGCCATAAATTCCACAAGGTCATGTGCCATAAAGTCATAAAGCAATTAAATACAGCTTTCACGTGTGAGATTACAAACAAACATGTCATCGTCTCGTTTCTCACCCGAGCTCCTGTCCGGTGAAAATGTCTCTGGAGCTGAAGAAGGCGATGCGAGGGAAGCGCAGGTCCTGGTGCAGCATGAACACACGTACCGGGATGATGTTGGGGTCACAAAGGTGGTTTATAAAGCGGCTGATGTTACCGTAGTATCGGGCGTCAATACAGTACACTTCACCATCCTGTCAAAGACAGAGTTATTATAGTTCACTAAAACTATTAAAAACATTTCTGTTGAAATTGAAATGAATCTAAAATAATACAAATATTAGATGAAAAACTAAACACTAAAATTACTAAATGGAAATGAAAACTAAAACTGACTTAAAACGGAAATAAATTTAAACCTAAATGGTAATTCAAAGAAAGATATAAATATAAAAATAATAAAAGCTAATATATCAACGATATAATAATATGAATAGTAATAATAACGATAATAATAATAATAATACAAAGATTAAAAGTAAAAGTAAAAAAAAAACAAATTAAACATATTAATATAAACCATAAAAATAGATAATGAATAATAATAATAAAAACAAAAATTAGATGTAAGTTGCCTTGGAAATGGAAATAAATAAAAACTATAACTGAACTACCATAAATATAAATAGTAATATTACTAATAGAAATTATAAGCAAACAACTAAATTACTACAAATTTAACTGAAATTAAAATGAGAAATAATAAAAATAAAAACTAATTCAATATATCAATAAAAACTATAGTATATAATAATAACAATAATAATAATACAAAGATTAAAGATAAAAGTAAAACAATTCAATATATTAATATAAACTATAAAAATATATAATGTATATAATAATAATAATGATAATAATAATAATAATAGTAAACAAAAATTAGATGTACTTTGGAAATGGAAATAAATAAAAACTATAACTGAACTAAAATAAATATAAATGGTAATATTACTAATATAAATGACAAGCACACAGCAAAATTACTAACAACTGAACTAAAATTAAAATTGAACAGAAATACAAAAAAATATATCAGTAAAAACTGCAGCATATAATAGTATACATTAATATTAATAATAATACTAATACAAAGATTAGAAATAAAAGTAAAAAACAATTCAATATATTATTATTATTATTATTATTATATTAAGCATACAACAAAATTACAAAAAAGTATCCAAAATGAAAATGAAAATTAAACTATAAAAAGATCATTCAATAGATCAATAAAAACTATAGTATACAATAATAACAATGATAATAATACAAAGATTAAAAATAAAAGTAAAAAAAATCAATTTATTAATATAAACTATAAAAATATATCATGTATATAATAACAACAACAACAACAACAACAACAACAAAAATAATAATGGAAACAAAAATTAGATGTATGTTGTCTTGGAAATGGAAATAAATAAAAGCTGTGAACTGAAGTTAAATATATATATAGTAATATTACTAATAGAAATGACAAGCACACAGCAAAATTACTAAAAATTAACTAAAATAAAATTTTAAATGAAACAGAAATAATACAAATAAAAGCTAATTCAATATAATAAAAAAATTATTGTATAATATATATTATAATAATACAAAGACTAAAAACAAACGTAAAAAAAAAAAATCAATATATTAAACTATAAAAATATATAATGTATATAATTAAAATCAATTAAAATATAAATATTATTAGTAGCAATGACAAGCACACAGCAAAATTATTAACAGTTTTACTAAAATTAAAACCAAAATTAAATTATAAAAATAAATTAAAGCTAATTCAATATAATAAACTACAATGATAATAATCAATAACAATAACAATAATAAAAATTCGCCTTGGCAACAGCCTGAAATAAACTAAAAAAGTTCAAGCACTTGAATTAATAACCGAAAACAAATAAATAATTTTTTTTTATCTAAATCTAAACTCAAAATACAAATGACAAGCACAGAGCAAAATGACTAAATAATAAACTAAAATGAAAATAAAATGATAAAAATAAAAGCCAATTAAAATAAATAATAAAACAATAACGGTATGGAATGTATATAAAACATATCATGTCTGATGGCCTGGTATTACTTACATTGTACATTTTGAATCAAAGCATATAAATCATGCATGCTGCATTCGGTCAGGAAATTAAACTTTTTTTTTCTGTGTTTCCCAAATTCATTAAGTATGTGTATAGTGCTTTTCACAATACACTTTAACAGATGTTAAAGTTTATAATCTCTTAATAACTTATCAAAATAGAGCTGTGTGATATTATAGTTATATTTTGTAATGATCTAAACAAGCAAGCAGGTTTCTGTGGCGAATGCTGTAAATAGTTTTGCTGCAAATGTGTGTCAGCAATGTTTGTCTGCAATTTGCATGACTTTGTCACTCCTTTTGTAAACAGGCCTTCAGACCGACTACAATCCGGACTGAAATCAGTGATACGACACCTTGTTGTCCAGATCAAAGAGGTACGAATCGTCCTCCCTGACGTCCGCTTCTGCGTCAGAGATCAGCTCGCCAACATACCTGCACACACACATGCGTTACAGCAGAAACAAGGCTGTCCTGCTGAATAAACACAGCTTTAATCAGTCTGTCAAGATGGACTCCACCGGTCTGAAGAGTTTACTCACTCGCAGATGAAACTTCCTTGAGGAATGTCCTGAAGCGCTCTGACTCCCCATCCCATCTTCTCCGTACGATAGAGCTGCAGACGCACCCTGAAAACACACAATCGACTTCAACCTGCAGCTCATGCAAAAGTGCTTTCTTTAAACCCCAAGGTTCATTTGACATGCAAAACATCTCAATAAAGCAAATTTATAATGAAAATAATCCTGGCTTACTTGATTCCAGCCTGAACCACTCGGTTCTTGCAAGTTTTGTGGCAGGAACAGGCCATGTTGCACTCGAAGATCAGAGGAGGCTCGATTTTATTGAACTCTTGAAGGAGGCGATGATCCTATGAGAGCACACAGGCGATTATAAAGTCTTAATTTGTTCATTTTCGATCTTATTATGGAGATTAAGCAGTGTTTTACCTTGTCATACCAGCAGCGGATGCTGAGCTGCCCGCAGAGGCAGTTACTGGAGGAACAATCGTCTGTACAGCTGCAGTGCTGAAACAAACACACCAAACAGCTGGATATTAAATCAGCTCTGAACTTTTGCAGCGCACAGATGACTGCAAATAAAGTGTGTTAAGGCCTGTTCACACCAAGGACGATAACTATAAGGATAACGATAACGATATTGTTCTAAAAATCCACACCACAGCTAGAACGCTAAAAAGGAGCAGACAAATAATATCGTTGTAAGTTGTGTATGGAGTGGTACCTGCAGGTGTGTGATGTTGCGGTCGATGTTCATGGTGGATGTTTCGCAGTTCTCTGCAATGTATTTGTAGTCGGACGGACAGCCTTCATCGTCCACACCGTTAACGCACGGGATGGGAACGTTTTCATAACCCTGTGCCACGTCACTATACAACACACACACACACACACATAAAATACTATTAAGAATATTAGGTGAAAAACTTAAATGAATATGAGAAATATTGTACTGAAATAAATAGATAAAACAACAGACAAACAAACAAATCAAACAATTTCTATAACATAAAATTACTAAAAGAAAATAAAAATAAAGAAATGACAAAAGCACAAAACAAATGACTAAAACAAGCTAGAAATACTGCCTTGGAAACTAACTCAAATAAATTTAAGTTGAAGTCCTAAAATAAAAAAATGCTAAATAGAAATTAGAAATATATATATAAATAACTAAAATAAAAATAAATAGAAATATATAAAATAAACGACTTAATAAATATATAAAACAATAGACAAACAAACCAAAAAATAAAACATACATTTCTAAAACTTAAAATAAAATTACTAAAAGCAAAATAAATAGTAATAGAAATATTAAGTTTACAAAAGCACATAACAAAATTATTAAAACAAGCTACAATTAGAAATACTGCCTTGGCATCTAACTCAAATTAATTTAAGATGAAGTACTAAAATTGTAAAAATGAAAAAAAAAAAAAAGTAAACTAAAAAATAATTAATATACATATTACACAATTTCTACAATGTAAAATAAAATGACTAAAAGTAAAACAAAAATAAATAGAAATATTTAAAAGAATATAAAATGACTTAAGCACAAAAAAATTACAAAAACTTAAATTCAAATTAGAAATGTTGCTTTGGAATCTAAGTTTATTTCAGTTAGATGCTAACATCAAACCATCAAACAAACAAACAAAAAATAAAACATCAATTTCTAAAACTTAAATTAAAATTACTAAAAGTAAATTAAAATAAAAGATAAATAGAAATACAATTAAAATAAAATACTTTTTTTTTTTAATAAATACAAAAGTGCATAACAAAATGACTAAAACAAACTAAGAAATATTGCCTTGCCAACCAACTCAAATAAATTGAAGTTAAAGTGCCAAAATTACTAGAACTAAACATTTATTTAAAATGTAAAATAAAAATAAATAGAAATATCAAAAAGAATAAAAAATTACTTAAGACCATAAAAATACTAAAACAAATTAAAATTAGAAATCTTGCTTTGGCATCTAACTAAATAAGTTGAAGTTGAAGTACAACTAGACTGAAATAAAAATATATTAAAGCTAAATATATATTTTAAGAAAAAGAATAATGAGAAAATGAGAAATAAGTATATAAAAACTAATAAAAATGACAAAAGCACATAAAATCAAACATTTAACTAAAAGTTAAACTAAAGAAAAGTAAAAAAGAAATGTTGCTTTGGCAACTAAATGCAATAAGCTGAAGTACTAAAATTATTAAAACTAAACCTGAAATAAAAATAAAGTTACATACGAATATAAAAAAAAGGGGGAAAAAAAAATCAAAAACAAAACTAAAACATAAAAAGTTTAAAATATTAAATAGAATATAAATAAAACTAAACATTTTTTCATTTATTCTATATCATTCTCAGTATTAAATACTACAGAGTCACCTGCATATGATCCTCTCGGTCCGTACAATGCGGTTGGCGATACCTCTACGCAACTTCCTGTTAATCTGCAGTGCCACCCAGACGGGTGTGTCACAGCGGGCGAGAGAGAGCGGCGTGTCGCCCTCCTTGTTCATAATGTCAATGTCAGCGCCACGAGAAAGAAACAGCCTGAAGAAATACGAACAAAAGACGTCAGATGAGCCTACAACACCAAAAACAACTCTCAGGTGCCGTTTGACCCACGTGACGCAGTCGATGTAGCCCTCACGAGCGGCGATGTGCAGCGGCGTGTCTCCGTGCAGGTTGACGGACGACAGAGGACAGCCGGCGTTCAGGACCAGCTCTGCTATCTCAGCGCTGCCTGCGAACGACGCCCAGTGCAGACAAACGTTCATCTCCTGCAGAGAAAAACAGACATTGTGATAAGGCTGTCGCATTTCCAGCAAAATTCACATGATTCTCAAGACTCACTTTGTCTCTGAGTGTGACGTTGGCTCCTCTGTTGAGCAGAGCTCTGATAACTTCTATATGTCGATGTTCTGCTGCCCAGATGATGGGCGTCCAACCACCGCTATCCTGAAACAGAGATGAGATGAAAACTAGGGTTATGGAAGCCTGTTTTCACCACTGAATAAAACTAAAAAAACTGACTTTTCTCAGAATTGCATGATATAAACTTGCAAATGTGAGTTATAAAGTCAGAATTGTGAGACATAAACTGGCAATTCTGAGAAATAAAGTCAAAATTCTACAATTTTACGTCGCATTAAGTCTTTTTTTCCCCCTCAAAATTGGATTTTATAATTCACAATTATAATTACAAGTTTAAATCTCACAATTTTGAGAAAAAAAAAAAAAAAGAGTAGATTGTGGAAAAAAAAGGTCAGAATTGCAAGTTTGTATCACACAGTTGTAAGAAAAAAAGTCAGAATTGCATGAAAAAAAAGCCAGAATTGCAAGTTTGTTTCTTAAAATTTGAAGAAAAAAGTCAATTGTGAGTTTATATCACAATTCTGAGAAAAAAATTCAGAACTGCGAGTTTGTATCTTACAATTCTGAAAAATAAAGTCATAATTGCATGGAAAAAAAGTCATAATTGCAAGATATAAACAAACTTGCATTTTTGACTATTCTCAGAATTTTATATTTTGTCTTGCAATTTATATCTTTATATCTTGCAATTTTCTCAGAATTGTGAGAAAATTATGACTATTTCTCAGAATTGTAAGATATAAACTCACATTTCTGACTTTTTTTCTCGGTATTGTATATTTTGTCTTGGAATTTATATCTTTTATATCAAGCAATTCTGACTTCTTTCATGCAATTCTGACTTTATTTCTCAGAATTGTGAGATATAAACTTGCATTTCTGACTTTTTTTCTCAGAATTGTATATTTTGTCTTGCAATATATATCTTTATATCTTGCAATTCTGACTTTTTTCATGCAATTCTGACTTTTTTCTCAGAATTGTGATATAAACTCGCAATTGTGACTATTTCTCAGAATTGTGAGATATAAACTCGCATATTAAGATAATTAAGATATTACAATTTTATATATTACAAATCAGAAAAGAAAACTTTAATTGCAAGTTTATAACTCACAATTTGGAAATATAATATGGTTGGGGTCAGAAATAAAAAAGTAAAAAAGTAAAAAAAAAAGGTAATTGCAGCCTTTTTTTCTCTCATATAAACTCAGAAATGCGAGATGATAACTTGCAATCACTAAAACAGGATAACAAAAATCGTATTATGAGATAAAAAGAAAGTGCAATTCTACGTGCAATTGCGCAAAAAAGAGTGCTCAATTATAAGGAAAAAATTGGGACTTTTGAGGGAAAAAAGTGAGAACTCAGAATTAAAAAAACTCAGAATTAAAGAAAGTCAGAAATGTGAGACATAAAGTCTGAATTGTGAGTTTGTATCGCACAAATCAGGGAAAAAATCTTTAAATGAAAGTTTAAAACTTACAATTTGAAAATATAATATTACAATTGTGGGGGGGAAGGGGGCAGAATTGTGAATTTGTTTCCACCACCGAATATAAAAAGAATAAAAAGGTAACTGCAGCTCAACTTTAGCTCACAATTTTGACTTTTTTCAAATTTATATTTTACCATTTTGACTTTTTTCCTTGCAATTCTGAGAATAAAAGTCAGAACTGAGAGATATGAACTCACAATTGCAAGTTTTAATCTTACAATTCGGAAAGGTTTAGCAAATGTATAGCTAACTCAGTTTATATCTCGTAATTCAGAAAAAAAGTCTGAATTACCTTACAATTACCTTTTAAAATCTTTTATTCTAGGGCTGTCGCAATTCGTCAATTCTAATCGACTATTCAATTTCATTTTGCCCGCGTTGAGTAACCGGCAAAATACCAGAATTCCATTTCACGGACGAGAATCCATGAAACGCATTATTAGACTGTTTTCCAAGGCTGCATTATATATTAAACCCATGTAAAAATCATAATTAAGCATAATTGTGAATTTACAAACGCCACAATTCAGTTAAACAAATATATGCGATGCAGGTGTAATATATGTTGCATCAATTCTTCACATGCGTGTAGGTTACGTACGTGCGTCTTACAGCAGCTCCGTTCACAGCATGCTGTTCCACATGTGTGGAGCGTCTCAAACTCCATCTCTGCATGTTGTTGTGAGTTTGGGTTTTTTATAGCGTTCATCTGGGAACGCAACATGCGCCATTTCATCAGATTTGTAAGGTAAATCATTTAAAAACCTATGCAAACTCAGGAGAATACATCAATATCTGTCTCATTATGCTAAGTGTTCATCGCAATTTCAAAATAAAAGTTTAAACCCTCACTCTGAGTTTTACACGTTACGTTTTGATATCCACATATTGATTAAATTACTGTGGCTATAGCATTTCTGTGGGAAAGATATGGCCAAATATTAAAGATTAAGTGGACATTTGACTTAAATGTTGTTTAGTCAAAAACAGTGTAAAAAAAAAACGTAATGCGTAATGTACACTACCAGTCAAAAGTTTGGACACACCCTCTCATTTAATGTCTTTTAAAGAAGTTTCTTATGCTTATCAAGGCTGTTTTTACTTGATCAAAAATACAGAAAAAAATTTAACATTGTGAAATATTATTACGATGTAAAGCAATGTTTTTCTATATTAATATACATTAAAATTTAATTTATATCTGTAATTAAAGTTGAATTTTCCAGAAAAATTACTCCAGTCTTCAGTGTCACATGATCCTTCAAAAATCATTCTAATATGCTGATTTATTATCAGTGCTGGAAACAGTTACGCTGCTTAATTTTTTTTTGGAAATCTGTGATAGTTTTTTCAGGATTTTTTTATATCAATAAAAGGTTAAAAAAGAACAGCATTTATTTAAAATAGAAAGGTTTTCTAACAATATACACTACTGTTCAAAAGTTTGGGGTCAGTACATTTTTATTCTTTCTTTTTTTGAAAGAAATTAACACTTTTATTCACCAAGGGTGTGTTAAATTAATAAAAAGTGATAGCATAGATCTACATTGTTAGAAAAGATTTATATTTTGAATAAATGCTGTTCTTTTTAAATTGTTATTCATCAAAGAATCCTGAAAAAAAGAATCACAGGTTGCAAAAACATATTTGGCAGCACAACTGTTTCCAAAATTGATAATTCTAATAATAAATCAGCATATTAGAATGATTTCTGAAGGATCACATGACACTTAAGACTGGAGTAACAGCTGATGAAAATTCAGCTTTGCATCACAGGAATAAATTATATTGTACATATTAAAATAAAAACCATTATTTTATATTGTAATAACATTTTGCAATATTATTGTTTTTTCTGTATTTTTGATAAAATAAGTTCAGCCTTGATGAGCATAAGAGACTTCTTTAAAAAAAACATTAAATGAGAGGCTGGTAGTGTACATTATCTCTATGTATTTCAACAGTTTTTTGTGCAATAAACCCATATGATTTTCTTGCTTTTGATCCTTTATTTGAACTAATTATTATTGCGTCATTGCTATTATACATGTATTTTAAGTAATTTTAAAGGCTACTTTTCACTTACATCTATTATTAATACCGCAAAAAAATAATTATTGGGCCATATGAAATCTGTTATATTTCCAAATTCATTTTTTCTGTTTTAATTTCTCTATATTCTGTTTTAATGGTTATGCAATTTTTTTTTTAATCATAAGAGTTTTACAGTTTTATTTTTTACCAAATTCTTTTCCATTATTTTTCTGGATTCATTTTAATAGTTCCATTAAATTTTAATAATCAAATGCATCTCCAATTAATTGATTTTATTCAAAATAAAAGTAAAATGACTGTATTTAAGGAGGAGTAATGGAACATAATTGGAGTATTTTTTGTGATTAAGCTATTAGCGTTTATGCATTTATACTAACTGTACTTAGATTCCTAGGTTTTTCATACAAATACCTAGGAACCACATTACATTTTTACCACGGTATTGAGGTGCTATATTGATGGTTTTAACTTATTATCATGATACTATGGAAGAGCAATGGTTAATAAAAACAAAAAAAACAAACCTCAAACAGTCAGAATAATACAATTTCACCATATAAAAATGAGATTGCTACAAATTTTTACAGATATTACTGATTTTGATAATGAACATAAATCTACACCTGCATTCTAAATCAAGCTACTACCAAATGTGTATTTCTAAAAGACAACATATTTTATTAATATTATCACGTAACACAAACCTGTTTCCTGATTTGAAATAATATTACTCATTAAAACATGCAGAACTAAGAATTTTTTTTTTTCTATTAAGATACTCATTTTGTTAAAATGACTGGAAAAACGTGAAGAATTAGAAAAAAGTGAAAGAGAGTGAAAATTTTGGCCATACCGCCCAGTCCTACCTGTGCATTTATGTCCACCTGTCCAGTGCTCAGTAACAGCATCACTGCCTCCAGGTTCCCTAGTTTAGCAGCGTGATGAAGACCTGTGGATCCGTCCTCTTCCTGAACAACAAACACACACGATTCAGCACTGAACACACTCACAACATGAGACAGAGGATGACACTCAAAGCGACATGTTCATTGTTTGATTCACGCATGAACTGATAAAATGCATACCTTTACATTTTATTGTTAACTAGTAGGGGTGGCACGGTTCACAAAACCCACAGTTCGGTTCGTATCACGGATTTAGGGTCACGGTTTTCAGTTCTGTACGGTTCTGTTGTTATTTGTTCTTTTAATCCTTAACACTCCAGATATTTGCTTCAGCATATGATATATAGCTTATTAGCTTAATTATCCACAATTTAGGATACAGTATTAACATTTTTGTAATATAATCATGCACTAACTGAATCAGACTTGACTTTAAGCACATTATTTGGACCATCTCTGAGTAAAAGCTAGGTGAGATTTTGATAGTGCAAGAGAGAAGACATTGATGATGACATGTTTTTCGTTTATGCAATAAATCCAGCAGGGCTCTGCTTACTTTTTGTTAAAAACTTAAAGAGAGAGAAAAAAAAGAATGTTGAGATTAATGTTTTAAATATAAAATTTTGAATATAGAAATATTAAATGATTTAAATCACTGAAAATATACTTTAAAAATGAAACTACAAGCCAGTAGGTGGCGTCAAGTCACTTATTTAATTACTGAATCATATTCATTTGATTCGTTTGATTCATTGAGGAATAAAGCAAGTGACTGTGTTTATGAATGGGAAATTGACTCACTAGATTAGTGTAAAAACACAGGTTCATTCATAAAAAAACACCGTTGTGTTTGAATGGAGATGCGCTGCGGTTCAGTTGTGACATTGTTTCAAACTAATTTTCACAAAGAAATGGAGCAAAATCGGGCAATAGTGTTAGAGTCAGACAATGTAAGTAACTTAATATTACCTTCTTGTTTATTTAACTGTATTAAATCAATATCTCATTTACAAACTCCCTTTATTGTTTACAGTGCGTGTAATGGTGCGCTGTGATTGGTTGAGCGGATCTATCGCATTTTGCAGAGAAAGGAAACTGGCGTTTGTCGCGGTTTGGGAAAAAAGGGAGAACACATGACAGAATAACACTGCATATATTGCATTTTGTGTAAAATTAATAATGGACTTTTCAATACCGACCAGATACAATAGTAATGTTTGCAATAACTCATTTTTTTTTAATGGCATTTAATCGCGTTTTGGAAAAGAGCTCTTCATATTGAATGCATTTTGCACAATGCTCGAACACATTGGCAGTTCTATCTACAGTTTTATTTCCGTTGTCATCGTAAGTAACATGAAATCCAAAATGTTCCCACACACCAGATTTGAACTGCATCCGGTAAACTCCGGGTATCCTTCATTATCTCCTCCACTTGCCATTTCTGCAGCACTCCTTACTCCACTTTTACTGTCTATATGTATGTTCGCGCGAAACTGTCTGAGGCCAAACTGAGGCCAATGCGTCGAACCGTGCGGTGCACACACGAACCGAACCGAACCGTGACAAGCGAACCGAACGGTTCGGGTGTTTTTTCATGTACCGTGCCACCCCTATTAACTAGTAACAGGTGGTTTAGGCCATTTTAAGCAAGATACACTGCCATTGAAATGAATACTTCTTAAGAAAGTTGTTTTCTTAAAGACAGGTAATAACTTCTTAACCTTTTGTGCATCAATTTAAAAAAGTTACACATAAACTCACAGAGGACAAAAATGTCCATGTCAAAAAACTGTCCTAAAAATTACAAGCTTGGGAAGACAGACATAAGTTTGGTCTCATTTTAAAGAAGACCCTTGGCGGATTATTGTTGAAGTGGAAAAAGTAAAAAATTGAAACCAAAAAGTTTATGAAAAGGATTTATGAACAATATTTTGCAAAGCAAAAACTAAAGCTTCACTGGCAAACACAGCAGTGGGATTTGTGCCTCGAGGTACAGTATAATTTCTCCCTCTCAAACATTACAGGCGTGTACACAAACACAGAATGAAAGCCTATTAACAAATATTGCATCCTTTTATAGTTAAATGGCCCTGGGATTATAAATGGCAGTTTTAATAGGTTTCAATTAAGGTCCTGAGAGAAACTATTTTTTGTAACTAGTGTAAAATAAATTTACTGAAGTAAAAGAGGGTGAAATAGTAAAAAAAAAGAGTAATTACCTCTTGGCTATCTGCTAGTTAGTCAAACTTGTTCTTAAGACACTAAGCTTTAAGTTTGGAGTGCATTGTTTTTCTGTTGGTCCATTGTCAGTTATTATAAACAACAAAGGCTCTAGATCAGAAATGTGTGAGTGATTCTCACTGCATGATAGACGCAGGCTCCGCTCTGGATCAGGTATTTCACCACCTCCACATGATTGTTCGCTATGGCCTCTAACAGAGGGGTCCTCAAGGTCTTATCTTGGGCGTCCACCTTTGCGCCTGCCTAAAATCAACCACAGCACAAAAGCAGGAATTTTAATGACAACTTTCCTCAAATACAAACTGAGACAAGCCCATAATGCAACAAAACAACCATTTTCTGCAGCAGGGATTTCTAAACTTTTTTTTTTCCCCTGTCTTTGACTTAAAATATTGTCTTGAAGTCCCCCTGAAATTTTAAGTTAATATTTGAATAATTTATTAACACATTTGCATCTTCACGGTTCTCTGATATCAGTTTGTAACATGACATGCAGGAAAAAAAAATTACACTTTTATTATTAGTTTTTGTTTATTTGATTTATTTTTTGGCAAATGTTTCATTTTCAATGTTTTAACATTAATTTTAATTTAGCATTTTATGGTTTAATTAATTACATCTTTTTTTTATTTTTAAATTATGTATTTTAATTTGGCATCTTTGTGGTTTAATTATTACAAAGTATTATATTTAGAACATTAATAAGAACATTATTAATAAAAAATTAAATCAAAATTATATATAATTTTAAGATATATAATTTTTCATCTTTATGACTTTCTTGATCTTATATTATAATTGATTTGAATTTAGATTTTTTTTTATTTAATTAGTATTATGCATCTAATTTTTTGTTTGCATTTTTATGACTTCATTTTTAACTACTTTTTTTAAATTATGTATTTCCATTTTATATTTTCATGATTCAATTATTAAAATAAACATTGTTCTGAAAATGTGTTTTAATTTAGCATTTTAATTACATTTTTACTAAATTTATTTAGATTTTTAAATTATGTATTTCCATTTTGCATTTTCACGATTCAATTATTACCATTCTATTTTAATAATTTAAAAATAAAAACAAAGCAAAATAAAACACTTAACCAATTAAATCAAAATTAAAATTCACAATTTTAAAATAAACATTGTTCTGAAAATGTGTTTTAATTTTGCATTTCTATGATTTAAGTTTTACTACATGTATTTTGATATAGGTTTTATAAATTATGTATTTCCATTTAGCATTTTCATCAAGTATTACTATTATATTTTAATAATTTAAAAAGTAAAAACAAATAAAAATAAAACACTTAATCAATTAAATAAAAATTTAAATACACAATTTTAAAATAAAAATTGTACTAACAATGTATTTTAGGTTTATATGCATTTGGTTTTTGTATTTTTATTATTTCAATATTACAGATTTTTTTGTTTTCATTGTAGAATATTATTTTTTTTAATTTAGCAATTATAGTAAGTGTTTTACTTCAATAGTTCTTTTTTTTTTTTTTTAATTAATTAATTATTAGGTTTTCGTCTTTTAACAAACCCCTTACACACACACAACATGAAACAGAGCATTAAGCCAAGCGTCGTCCAAGAAACTCATGAAAGTGTTGTGAATGTAAATCTCACCTGTATGAGCAGGTAACAGACCTCTAGGAGACCCCTCTGAGCGGCTGCATGAAGAGCGCAGCGTCTGTTCTGAGAGTCTGACTGATATGAGGGGTCGATGCCCTCCACTGAAAGACACACACAAAGAGTATATTAGCTCTGATACTGAAACTTTCAGCAGATGTGTAATATATATGCATACAAGTACACAGGTACGTACTGAGCATGAGCAGAACTCGCTGAGCTTCACCCTGTTTGGCTGCAGGATAGAGTTGACGAGGATGAAAGCGCAGCTTCTTCCTCCTGACCAATCAGAAACAGCCAAGCAGATCACATGACAATGGCATTATCTTTAGTCCGAGTATGTTGAGAATAGCACACTACTGTACTGTTTTTGCCTCAATTCTGTGCACAAAATGTCTTTTTTTTCATGCATAAGAGTGTTATTTTAGTATAATTTACATACTAATATAGTTTTTGTTAACATTATTAGATTTTTTTTCATATATCCAGTTTTCACGTTTTTTAATATTGTTGTGTGTTTTTGCCATTTTGTTGCAAATGTGTTGTTAATGACATATTAAAATAAAATAACTAAAATCCTTATATTAAAGCTCATACTTTAAAGCGACAGTTCACAAAAAAAATGTAAGTATAAATAAATGCATACAATTCTGTAATTTTTTACTAGCTGTTCCAAACCTCTTTGCTCTCTGTAACTTTGCAAGTGTTAATTTAGCATCACTGATAATTAAATCATAAACATGAAAAGTAATTTTAAAAATAATAACAGGCATGAAAATGGGTCGGGGTGAAAAAGGTGAGAAGGGTGCTCAAGGGGTGATGTGGCCTCTGATGGGGCCGGGAGGTGGGGGGACTCCCACAGAATAAATATTACGGCCTCATTAGGGGACATGCTGTAACTTAACTTGTTTATTCTTCCATCATGATTGACAGCCAAGTTTTTTTTTTTTTTTTTTTTGGGGGGGGGGGGGGTTGGCAAAGGTCTGCAGATATGTCTTCTATGTACATGCTCTGTTCAATTAGAACCAAACCGCTTCGCCCCGCCCCCACCTCCTCACGTGCGCACCCCCCCTCCCCCTCAAAAAAAAATTTCTTATCGAATCTACACGATTCACGTGGGTCACCTGTTTTGGCTTCAAAACGGCGAATTTCGCTGAAAGGTGAGGGATTTTCATGCCTGTAATATAATTAAAATAAAAAAAATCTAAATGAAAATACAAAATTATAAACTAAAATCAAGAAAATCATAAACACGCAAAATGATTTATCTAAAATTATGTTTTAATTTTGCAATTTAATTATTTAATTTTTACTAAACAAATAATTTTGATTTAGATTTTTTTAATTATGTATTTCCATTTTGCATTTTCATTATTAAATTATTACTATTCTATTTTAATAATTTAAAAATAAAAACAAATGAAATATTTTTTTTTTGTATTTTTATGATTTAATTACTACTAGTGAAATATCATATCCCATAATGCAATATAATATTAGTGTGACCATTAAACCATAAAATAAGTTTTTGGCATTTAATTTTGATTGTTTTAATCATGATTTTTCATTTTTATGAATTAAACAATTATTTTTTTATTTTTTAATTATGTACTTCCATTTTATGGAAGCATTTTATTTAATAAATTAAAAATGAAAACTAATTTTAGTTTTTTTTATAATTAAATTTTATACAATTTTTTAAGCGTACTTCAATTGTTATTATTTTACAATTTTTATGATTTAATCACAAGCTTTTTGTCATTTATAGTGAAACTTCTTACCGTTTCATCACAAACCCCATTCTGGGAAACTCTGCTCTAGAGAATCATCACCATATGATCAATATAAATCACCATAAACAGTCAATTCTAGTCCAAGAAACTCATGTAAGTGTTGTGAACAACACCCAATCATTTGACTACAAAATGTGCAGTGAAATGCCGTATCCCATAATGCAATGCAATGCACTATCCGTGTGAAGACTGAACCAGAAATGACAGAATCTGTGATTGTTTAAACTGATACTAACCTCTCTGTGTCCTGTGTGAGAATGGCTCTCTGTAGCGCCGCCCTTTTCTCTCCAGGTGGAAGAGCACTGGGACAGACAGGCTTCCCATTGGGCAGGACAAGAGACGGTCCCACACTGTCCACCCCGCCGTCACCCAGAGCGACCACATCCTCTTCCCCGCCCCCTCCTGGAGTGGCATTGGCCGGCTGAGTTTGCAGCTCCGCCCCCTTTCTTACATCTCCACGACAACGCATCCTTGCACTGGAGAGAAGCATCAAGACAACTTTCAATCAAATAAGTGTTCATTAGCAAATTTTCAGTTGCAAACTTTAAAAATTAAGAGAACAAAACCCCATATATATATATATATATATATATATAATATCGTTATACAATATGGGATGTTTTTTCACTTCCAGGACAAAAAAATACAGATAATGTACTCACCCCCTTGTCATCAAAGATGTTTATATCTGTCTTTCTTCAGTCGTAAAGAAATAATGCTTTTTGAGATAAACATTTCAGAATTTCTCTCCATATAATGGACTTCTATGGTGCCCCCAAGTTTGAACTTCCAAAATGCAGTTTAAATGCAGCTTCAAAGAGCTCTAAGAAGGGTCTTATCTTGCGAAACGATCAGTTATTTTCGAAACAAACTGACAATTTATACACTTTTTAACTTCAAATGCTTGTCTTTTCTAGGTCTGCGTGAACTCTTTGACAGTTAGGGTGTGTCAAAAAAGCTCCCATCTCGTTTTCTTCATCTTTAAAATCACCCTACATCGCTGTTTTACCTTTTTTTGTTAAAGGCGTTTGATCTTCTTTGTATGTTCACTTTGTAAACACTGGGTTAGTACTTCTGCAGCAATGTAGGCCAATTTTAAAGTTGGGGAAGAAAACGAGATAGGAATTTTGAGACCTACCCTAACTGTCTTGAACCGGAAAAAAACAGAGTTCACGCAGACCTAGACAAGACAAACGTTTGAGGTTAAGAAGTATAGAAATTGTCAATTTGTTCAGAAAATGATGATCGTTTTGCTAGATAAGACCTTTCTTTCTCGGCTGGGATCATTTAGAGCCCATTTGAAGCTGCATTTAAACTGCATTTGGAAGTTCAAACTCATGGCCACCATTAAGGTCCACTATAGTATATGGAGAAAATTCCTGAAATGTTTTCCCTCAAGAAATGTAATTTCTTATCGACTAAAGAAAGAAAGACATGAACATCTTGGATGACAAGGGGGTGAGAATCGTCTGTAAATTTTTGTTCTGGAAGTGAACTGCTCCTTTAAGCAACGCATACAACTCACTTGAGCGGCTCGCCCATCTTCTTCTCATTTAGCGCCCGTGTTGTGGCTGCGAGCGCGGAGGGAAGTAGCGAGGGTGTGGTTGTGGTGGACGATGCGCTTGCAGTGATCACGTTAGAGCCTGAAGAGGGCGCCGCAGGAGGGATGGTGACCTCACGCGCCTCTGATGCGTCCTCACCACAGTGAGGGCAGAAGAGCAGGCCGACGCCCATTCCTCCTCGACTCCGCCCACCACCCAGCACAGACACACAGCCTCGGTGGAAGCGATGAGCAATGTGAACGTCCGGACAACATTCAAGAAACGTTCCCTGCATGTGAAGAGGAGGATCTTTAATCTTTCTGTTTGTGAGTTGATGAAAAGCTGCCGTTCGATTTTTTAGGTTTTTTAAAGAAGTCTCTTATATGCTCATCGAGGCTGCATTTATTTGATCAAAAAATACAGAATAAAAGGTAATATTGTGGAATATTCTTACGATGTAAAATAACGGTTTTCTATTTAAATACACATTAAAACATAATATATTACTGTGATGCAAAGCTGAATTTTCAGCATCATTACTCCATTCTTGAGTGTCACATGAAGCTTCAGAAATCATTCTGATATGCTGATTTATTATCAATATTAAAAACTTTTTTTTAATTCTTTGATGAATAAAAAGTTAAAAGGACAGCATTTATTTAAAATAGATATATTTTGTAACAATAAGCACAACCATTCAAATGTTTGGGGTCAGTAAGTTTTAATTATTTAAAAAATAATAATATTAATACTTTTATTCAGCAAGGATGATTTTAATTGATAAAAAGTGATAAAGACTTATATTGTTGGAAAAGATTTCTATTTTGAATAAATGCTATTCTTTAAAAAAAATCACAGGTACATAAAAATATTAAATAACTGTATTTAATAATAATAATAATAATAATAATGCATCATATTAGAATGATTTCTGAAGGATTATGTGACACTGAAGACTGGAGTAATGATCATAAAAATTCAGCTTTGATAACAGGAATAAATTATATTTCAAAGTATATTAACATAGAAAACTATTATTTCAAATTGTAATAATATTTCACAATATTGTGTTTTTTCCTCATTTTTGACCAAATAAATGCTAAATTATATTAAAATAGAAAACTATTATTTCAAATTGTAATAATATTTCACAATATTGCTGTTTTTTTTCTGCATTTTTGACCAGATAAATGCTAAAGTATATTAAAATAGAAAACTATTATTTTAAATTGTAACAAGTAAATGTGTTATTAAATTACTGAAATATTAACCTAATATTACTGTATTAAAGTTACAAATTAATAATTCTAAAAATGGAAAAAATAAAATCTAATTCAAAATATTAATAAACTACATCAGTATATGCATACAATCTTGAATTATTTTAGTCTTATTAGAGATACATTATAGATTTTTTTTATTAATAGATTAAAATAGTTTTTGTTATTATATTTTCTATTTTTGTCATTTTCAAGTTTTAGTAATTTTGCCATGTATTTGTCATTTTTATTTACTATTTTAATGTCTATATAGTTTGAATAAATTATTATTTTAGTCCAAGTTATTATAGTACAAGTTAAACTAAATCAAAATGTGAAATGGCAACTCATTTGAAAAAAAACGTTTACGGTCAAGTAAAAAAAAAAAAATTCAAGTAACGAAAAAGTTTATAATCCTGTTTTGTGAAACAACTGTTGTTGCATGGAAAACAGCTGTGTAAAAATACTTTTTATTTAAAGGGATACTTCACCTTTTACTCACCCTCATGTTCGAAACCTGTAATTGTTTATTTCTTCTGCTATCAAAGAAGATATTTTGAAGAATGTTGGAAACCAAACAGTGGCTGGTAGCCATTGACTTCCATAGTATTTTCCATAGTATAGTAAGTCAATGGGTACCAGCAACTGTTTGTGTTCAACAGAAGAAAGAAGCTTGAAGCAACTTTAGGATAAGTAAATGATGACAATTGTCATTTTTGAGTAAAGTATCCCTTTAACTAACAACATACATGAACAACATACAACAAACATGAAGGTGAGTAAATGATGCATTTAACCTTTTTATTTTTTCCTATAACATGGTTTTTGTGGTCAGAGACACTCACAGAAAGACAGAAGTATCCACAGCCCGGACAGCAGTGATGTTTCACCATGTGTGAGCGGTGAGTCTCACACAACACCATTAGAGACACGCGGCTGGACGGACGCATCGTCTCCCCCTTCACGATCACATTGGTGCAGCCCACCAGCTGAAACACACAGAGGATGGGAGGAACCCCACGAGAGTCAGGTGTGATCAGTCACTCAGCACAAACATACTATAAAATGATTTAAAACCACTGTTTCTAACCACAGAGAACTGCTTTTACTGTGTTCACAGAAACATTTGAACCCAAAACTGTTCATTTTAACTGATAAACCACTGAAGACAGACCAACTGTGGGCTACGAGGTTGTTAAATGATAGTATTTGCCTTTGTTGAAAACATCAGATGACATTATTTAATTTTTTTTTTAATAATCTTGTTTACCAGCCGAACTCAGAGGAAAACTACATTATCCATGATTCTGCAAAGAAATATCCACCAATTAGAACTGTGATGAGTAGATTGCAGTATAAGAGCACCTACCCCAATGAAGCACTGCAAATGACCTAACATACCTGTACATATTTTGGTAACACTTTACAATAAGGTTCATTAGTTTACTACATTAGTTAACACAAACTAAGAATGAACAATACTTCTACAGCATTTATTAATCTTAGTTAATGTTAATTTCAGCATTTACATTTATAATGCATTATTAAAATCACATGTTGAGTTAGTGTCTGTTAACATTAGTTAGTGCACTGTGAACTAATATAAACAATGAACGATATTATTTTAATTAACATTAACATTAACAAAGATTAACAAATACTGTAACAAAATGTATTGTTCATTTATGTTAATACATTAATGTTAACAAATGACACCTTATAAGTGTTACCCATATTTTACTTATATAAATATACTGTGCATACTGGAATAATCTACATTCAATAAAATGTTCAATATCACAGCAAAATGTGGAATTTTTATTTACAGCAATTCCAAGAGCTGCACTAGAAAAAACATTTTCACTATATACATTTCCATGATTTTTTTTATTTTAAATTTAAATAAAAAAAAATATTTTAAGACTTGATTCTTTTTTTTTTAATTTACACATTTTAATATTTTAAATTTTATACTCAAAACACTGAAACATTTTAATATTTTAAATATTAAACTCAAAATACTAAAATACTTCTGAATGTATATATGCAAAAATATGTTTTTTCTATATTCATAACAACTGATAATCAACAGTATCATATCTCTCTTATATCTATATTTTCTTCTAATTCAATTATGTCATTCACAATGCTTCATAGGACTGTAGTTCTCTCCCTCTCTCCCTTCTCTCTCCTTCTTTTTGTCCAACTGTCAGATTTTTTTTTGCTTTTTAATGATGTGATTCACTCTGAAGATGGTTGGTCTGGTTTATGGCTTATAACACTTAAAGAAGACTTTTCAAAATCCCTATGGAAAAAATACCTTCAGAAACAAGTATGCTCATATGTACAGACTCACCTCTCCATTGATGCTCTCTATTGCCATGCAGGTTCTGTTGGAGCGAGCGCTGAATCCATCCACACGAGGCGCCTCCATCCTACAGCTGCACAGAGGAAGCTCCTCCAGACGCTCCGTTTCTGCATCACTTCCATCTGCACAAACATCATTGGGATTATTTGGCCATAAAGACAGTGCAAATGTATTTCTATAGCACATTTCATACACAATGGTGATTCCCACAACAGATGCATAAAAAATAAAAATAAACAATGATATCTGAAAGATCATGTGACACTATAGACTGAAGTAATGATGCTGAAAATGGCAAAAGCTGAAAACACTGCAAACGTCGTCCACATTTTAGTATGTGTGTAATAAACAAAACAGTACGTCGCGCCGTCCGCCATTCATTCATTCATTAATTGCGGAAATCATGGCACCTTTATGCGTGATGTCAAATGCTTCTGCAGATTTGTAGTATTGCTTTAGCACTTGGACATTGCAAATTACACATATTACTTTGTTTTTGGTTCTTGACAACAGTATCTCCGCCATAAGCACTGGTAAATAAGAGAGTGACATCTAGTGGACAAGACCAATGATAAGATTCACATTAATCAGATCTTGTTTTAAATGTTTGCTGAAATAAATACCGGAAAAGATAAATTCACGGCTTTTGAGAATCGATATCGATTTGACATCATTTAAGAAAAAAATGAAAATAATTATCGAAAAACATTTTTTTGCCCAGTCCTAACTGTAATAATACCAAAAATTATAGTTTTTTTGTACTGTATTTATTAAATTCAGCCTTGGTGAGCAGAAGAGACTTCTTTCAGAAACATTAAAAAATTTTAATTATTCCAAACTAGTGTAGCTCATTACACACCTGCATGTGGAGACAGAGAGAGGCTGTCCGCTGCTGAAATGTCCAGTGAGTCCAGAGGAACCTCAGTGTAGTCGGTGCTGCCCACTGTGACTGCGACTGCAGCCGATGCGCCTGCAGCTGCAGATTCCACACCTGACAAATAGAGACAGCTGTTCACATCTGTTCACACACATACACATCATCAGGTGTCTGTCTCACCTTTATCCGTCTCCAGCTCTCCAGCGGGGGGTTTGTCTCTCCCTTTACCCTTCCCTTGACGTTTCCATGTCGACTCGTCTCTGTCTGCTGATGTTTTCTTATAAGCGGCGAGGGGACGATCGGAGCCAGAGCTCTGACAAACACAACATTGTAATTTTCATCAAACTAGTCTGAGAATTGCTTATTTTGATATTATTGGCTGAATTGTGTCAATAAACAATAAATCAATAAATTAGAATACCTAAAATTTAAGTAATAGAACATTTAATACCATTTTTAATATTACAGGCAAAAATATATTACTTATTACTATAAGTATAACAATCATTTTATTTTATGCTGTAGTAGTAAAATTACAATACGTATGCTCACTTGCAAGAAGCTTTAAGAAATTTATAAAAATAATAAAAATTATGTTTTTGGTAAGTTTTGTCCAGCTATTATAACATTTTAGTTATTTTATTTTACACTGCAGTAGTAAAATTACAATACAATACTTGTGTCATCAGTTATACTTGTAATATCATCAATTGCAAGATGCTTTTATAAAAATACAAAATAATTATTTGAAATATTAATTTATTATTATATAATTGTATTAATTATTATTTTTTATTAATTATTAATTATTAATTAATTAATTAAATTATTTTTCAAACATCTTTTTCCATGCAAGATTACTGGACAAGGATTTTTTTTAACCCTTTAACTGTCACTCCCTATTGTGAACATAGACATGAAAATGCACTATCCAAGTGTAATTTTTTATCATTCATAAACAAAAACATTTTGTAATATGATTTTCATGTACAATTTTAATGATAATGCAATGTCTGATTTTAAACTGGTTTCCAAAGGATGAATTTCGAAATTTTAAGTCTTCTAGTGATTTATAATTTCTTATGATTTCTAAAGCGTGATAGAAAAAAAGGCAACAAAGAAAGTCTTTTTGTGAAAAAGGTCTGGACTCCTGTTATGAAGTACATTTTTTGAGGTGCACTCTTGTCATAAATTAATCTATTACTTTTTCTACATAATTTGTAACACAAAACAGTGGTAAAATATCAATTTAGGAGTCTTAGACCTTTCCAACGATATATAGTTTGTCATTAGATTAGGATTTATTTGAAATATGGTGACGTAAACGTAGGCGTCCCGGTGACGGGACGGTGACAGTTAAAGGGTTAAATACTATTTTACACCAATTCCTAGACAATAAAATATTTTAAGAGCTGCACATATTTTGACAAATGTCAAAGTAATCTCTTCTAAAAATCCCTAACTTTTTAAGATTACTGCATATGGATTTTACAAAATATTTTATGCCAATTACACTTTTAACGAGCAATTGCTAGACAATAAAATATTCTAGAGATGAGCCATGAAAAGATATAGATAGTTTTTGTTGTTGTTGTTTTCGTGACTTTTCCAAGCCTGGAAGTCACATTTAAAAAAAAAAGCAATTCCCTGATATCGCCATGATCATGTCAGCCAACCATTTCTTTGCAGTGTTATTTTAGTATCACTTTATTATTATAGTTTTTGTTAATATTTTAAATTAGATTTTACTTTGAATTTATATTTGATTTTTTTCTGCTTTCATTTTAATTTTAGATAAAGTTTAAGTGAGTTTAGTGTTTTTTTGTCTTTTTTTATGAGGCTTTGCTTTTTAAAAAAAAAATAATAATAATTGTATTTAGTTTTTATTAAGCATTAGTTTTTGTTTATTCAGTTATTTTAGTACTTAGTATTTAAGTATTATATATTTAGTAGTATATATTTAAGTATTAGAAGTATTGCCTTGGCACCTAGCTGAAACTCAGTTCAAAATTCAAATTTAGTGAAATTTCAGTTAATGTTGTTAAGAAAATGTTTTTTTTTTTGTGGTTTTAGTTAACAATAATATTACCCTAAATATAAACCATGAGTTTAAGATATTGACCAATGAAAAAAACAGTATGCATCAACTGAAATTGCATGAAAATTAGGTGAACTTTCATTGGTCAGAACCACTCACATGATCAGACAGATGCTCCGCCTCCAGCGTCTCTACCATCCCATCATCTGACTGCAAAATAAAAGCACAAGACTTTCAGATCTACAGCAGCTGCTAGACTCATTGTTTGAGGTCAGTATGAACTCAGTGATGTTAATGTTCACCTTGCTGTCAGAGTAAATGAGATCGTCTCCAGAGTAACTGTTGTAGAGCAGGTGGAAATCTTCCTCATCTGCCTCCTCATCCAGATCCTCCAGCCAACCACTGTGATGCTCTTTAGATGCTGTGGCAGCTGGCTCCACCTTCCCCGCCACTGGAGACACGGTCAGTGCAGTCTGGGAAAAACACACACAAAAGTATTTACATATGATCATTTGTGCTGTCAAATCAGTTAGTCAAATTAAAAAATATAAGTGAATCGCGATTAATTGCATCCAAAATAAAAGTTTGTGTTTACAATGTGCATGTGCGGAGTATATATTTATATGTATACACCAAAAAACACAAAATAAATGTAATGTACACTACCACTCAAAAACATTACGCTTGTAATGTTTTTTTTAAAGAAGTCTCTTATGCTCATTATAGCTGTATTTATTTGATCAAAAATACAGAAAAAAACACTAATATTGCAAAATGTTTTAAAATGTTGCAAAATTACAATATAATTTTTTTTATTTTTTTGGTGTTTTTTTTTTTATTAATATACTTTACAATATAATCTATTCCTGTGGTGCAAAGCTGAATCTTCATCAGCTGTTACTCCGGTCTTAAGTGTCACATGATCCTTCAGAAATCATTCTAATATGCTGATTTATTATTAGAGTTATCAATGTTGGAAACCTGTGTTTTTTTGGAACCTGCGATTCTTTTTTTTAGGATGAATAACACGCTGAAAAGAACAGCATTTATTCAACATATAAATCTTTTCTAACAATGTAAATCTATTCTATCACTTTTTATTAATTTAACATCCTTGGTGAGAAAAAAAAGTATTAATTTCTTTCAAAAAAAGAAAGGACAAAAATGTACTGACCCCAAACTTTTGAATGATAGTGTATATTGTTAGAAAACAATATTTCTATTTTAAATAAAAGCTGTTCTTTTATAACCTTTTATTGATAAAAAAAAAAACTTCCTGACAAAAGTATCACAGGTTCCCAAAAAAATACTAAGTAGCGCAACTGTTTCCAGCACTGATAATAAATCATATTAGAATGAGTTTTGAAGGATCACGTGATATAAATTTTAATGTATATTAATATAGAAAAACATTGATTTACATCGTAATTATATTTCACAATATTTTTATTATTATTTTTTTGATCAAGTGAAAACAGCCTTGGTAAGCATAAGAAACTTCTTTAAAAAACATTAAATGAAACATTAAATAAACCTTTGACTGGTAGTGTATACATGTGAATATTTATTAAATATATACAGTATATATATATATATATATATATATACACATACATGTACATTTCTGTATTTATACATACATACAAATATACACGGCACATGCAAATATATTATGTGAACACAAACTTTTATTATGGATGTGATTAATCAATTTTACAGCACTAATACTAACATTACATTAATTATTATGAACAGTGGATCAAAACTGTTTGTTTATTATAAAACACAGCTAATATAACAGCCAATATAAACACATATCCGCACATCAGTCAAACCGTCTAATTTGACGAAATTACCTATAATACTTAACATCTTTTATTTGTGCCTTCAACTATTATTACAATATTAACAGTAATATAAAGTAATAATAATCTATAAATGTATAATTAAAATAACTGTAATTGTATTTCTGTCATTGTGTTATGATAAAAAACAAATAAAAATAAAATAAAAATAATAATAATAATAATATTGCTATGTAAAAATATACCAATATTAATAACAACACAATAATAGTAATAATAATAATAATAATAATAATAATAATTACTTTAGCATTATTTATTGAACATCAGTATCTTTTATCATATAATATTAACAATACTAATAATATTACTAATAATAATTAAAACAAAAATAATTATTTTTCAAAATTTAGTACCAACCTAATTAATAATAATAATAAAAATAGTAATAATAATAATAATATTAATAATAATAAAAAAAAAACAGACTGGTGGGCAATATAATAATAATAATAATAATAATAATAGCTATTATTATTATTTATTATTATTATTATTATTATTTTACCCACTAGTCTGTTTTATAATATATTATTAATAATACAACAATTATTATTATTGTTATTATTATTATTTAAATTATTTCATTATTATGTTAATTTATTGTTTTATTTATAACTATAATAAAATTTATAACTATTAATATTATGACAAAAGACACTAATCAATTAATCATCAATAAAATCAACTCATATTGCTATTACCAGCATTTAATTGATCATCAATCCATTCCAGGCCTTGTGGAACAGTAATTTAACCACAGTTAAATCTGCTTCACATGTTAAAAGTGCCACACAGGTTTGTTGATTTATTTGAATAAATGTGTGCTGATCATCTCACCTCAGTCTGTGGCCTCGGGACTTTCTCTGGAGTTCCTGCAGGATTCACTGTGGCATCAGAGTCCACTTTACGTTTTTTCACAGCTACACACAGAGAAAAACACATAATGGCTACAAACCTGCTTCTATTCACATATATACTTACATAATATAAACTCACAACAGTATTGCACAAAATATGAATATGCAAGATTAAAAATGGTAAAAACACACCTGTATCAGTGTCTGTTTTTGCACTGCTGGCGGGTTTCTCAGGTGTAGCTGCTGCAATCGATTCGACAGACTTTATCTGATCAGAAACACAGGAGAATTATGGTTTATTAAATTCAACTGACCCAAGCTCATCATGACAGCGTTTGCATTATAAATGAAAGAACCTGTGGGAATGGTGGTCTGTTCATGGTCTTGCGAGCACGGTGGACTTTAGCTGGAGGACTGGCTGAAGACAGAGCTGAGGAGGAGGAGAGCGATGAAGATGAGGAGGAGGACAGAGCCGTCTTACTGCCTGGACCACAGACGCTCATCTTAGCTCTGCCAGACACTGATGACGAGAGAGACGAGGTGGAGGGAGAAGCGCTTTTACCAGCATTGCCTGTGAGGAGAGACAGATAAAATATCATTACATTTTTAAAAATATATATTACTACTTTTTTTGTTATTAACATTGACACATTTTTTCTCCTTTTTGTTCTTCATGTTTTAGCATAAAAATGTCATGGCAAAAAAAAAAAAACGGGGTTGACACTAGAAAAATTTAGGCTGGAAGATGAAAGATTTAAGTTGAATTAAATAAAAATGTAAAAATGTACATGTTCATGGTCAATGAAAATTGATCAAATAATGCGTTTTTCCTTAATAAAGGGATACAAGGAGACATTTACAAGCAAAATTATTTCATTTATTGCAATACAAAAACCTTCTGTGTTTAATTATAGAAATATTTAAAGGCCTACTTTAACCCCTGTGCATCGATTTTAATAAACACATAGGAGGACAAAAATGTAAAAAAAAAAAAAAAAGTCATAAAAACTTAAGTTTGTTCTCATTCTAAAGAAGACCCTTGGCAGATTATTGCTAAAGTAAAAAAAAAAGTTAAAATGAGCACCTGTGCTTGACTTACCTGCAAATGTTTTAGCGGATGTGGTGGGACGTCCCTCGTCCGGACGTCCCGTCATGTCTTCCATCTGTTTTCCCTTTACGGGTGGAATCAGCTCCACTAATGGAATAAACACAGCCCAATTAGACAAAAAACAAACTAGTACAAATTAATTGAGAAGCACATCTACAGAAATGTAGGCCAATGTTACTATACTGTTTAATTGTTTTAAAACCTGTCATAAAAAATTATATGGACTGAAATATCTCATAATACGATACTGCATTTAATATGAATTCATATTCACAGATGTCATGTTTCATTTGCAATGAACTAATAATTATACTATCAGTCAAAAGTTTTTGAACAGTAAGATTTTTAATGTTTAAAAAAAAAAAGTGTCTTCTGCTCACCACACCTGTATTTATTTGATCCAAAGTACAGCAAAAACAGTTTAACTGTTTAAACATTTAAAATAACCATTTTCTATTTGAATATACTTTAAAATATAATTTTTAGCATCATTACTCCAGTCACAGAATCCTTCAGAAATCATTCTAATATTCTGATTTGCCGCTCAAAAAACATTTATTATTATTATTATTATTATTATTATGTAAGAATTAGGTTTCTTTGATGAACAGAAAGCATTTATCTGAAATAGAAATCTTTTGTAATATTATAAACGTCTTTATTATTACTTTTGATCAATTTAATGCATCCTTGCTAAAATATATATATATGTATACATATATATATGTATACATATATATATATATATATATATATATATATATATATATATAAAAATATATTTATATCATTTCTATTAAAAAAATAATACTGACTCCAAGCATTTGAATAATGCTACAAAAGCTTTTTATCTCAGATAAATGCTGATCTTTGTATCTTTCTATTCATCAAAGAATCTGGATAAAAATACTCAACTGTTTTAAATATTGATAGTAATAATAAAATGTTTCTTGAACAGCCAATCAGCATATTAGAATGATTTCTGATAGATCATTTGACACTGAAGACTGGAGTAATGATGTTGAAAAATAAGCAGGAATAAATTACATTTCTATATATATATATATATATATATATATATATATATATATATAAGAAAACCGTTATTTTAAATAGTAAAAATATTTCACAATATTACAGCTTTTGCTGTATTTTGGATCAAATAAATGCAGGCTTGGTAAGCAGAAGAGGCTTCTTTAAAAAAACAACGCAATCGAAAATCAGGCTGAAAACAATAATTTAATAAAATCTGTTATTAATGGGAACATCAACACAATAATGTCCAATTTTACACAATTTTACCTGATTTAATAAAAAAGTTCATTTATAATAGAGTGAAAAACACTGTTCAAGTAAAACCAGGCAATAACACATTTAAATGAACTGCAGAATGAATCCAAATGTATCTAGGAAATCTGTTGAATGAGAAATAATAAGCTAATACAGAAAAATGATTGGCCAACACTAATGAAGCACTAACATAAAAGAGTGTCACCCTCACCTTCCTGTTTGGATTGAGAAGAGCTCCCATCTGGTGGGGTCTGGATCAACATAATAAAAACACTCTGTTAAACACTGCTTATAATCCAGAAAAAGTTGACCAACACAGATTTTAAACTTGCTAATAACAACTCATAATAACAGCTAAACTCCCTTTCAAAGAAGAAACTTGGGTCACATCGAGTAAATATGGAATATTACTGCACATATTATCAATATGTCCTGTTTTATTTGCACTGAACTTACAATCATAGGTCAGGAAATTCACATGCATAATATTATAACTGCACCTAGAGCAGTTGTGCGTTTAATCACTCCCATGTCACAAAACCCATCTAATGTATACACGTTACACTGATGAACTGATGAAAGCACTACAAGCTGCAATAGAAACAGCAACACGTGTAAAAGGAAGGCATTATTTATATCCTTTATCGGGAATACACATTCATAATACACCCTCAAACATGTAGATGCAGTATAATTAAAGCACGCACGTGTAAATGTGTGTTTTATTGTGTGTTGTGTTTCTCACCTCGAGCGCGCGCTCAGCTGCCGACATGATGCCGGATGCGCTTGAGGGGAACCGCAGCGCGCGCACCCGTCACTATTGCTAACATAAAAGTCTTTAAGAATCCGATTTGTTATGTTTTCAAATTTATAAGACTTTAAATATTTGTGTCGTTTCTATCATATGGTAGTTTGCTCACGTCAGAAGATATTTTACTGAGCAACTAAGACATTTTAATAAAATTAATGTGTTATTCTGACACCATTGCTCACAAACGCGCGAAAATCATAAAACGATCTAGGTTTGAAATTCATTGATATTTTTGGTTTCCTGGACTTTTATTTTGTAATGTTGGGAGCGGAAGTGCGGGATCGGACTGTGTTGGGTGTGTGACGCCAGTAACCGAAACTTCCTGGTTGTCGTGCTTCACCTGCTGAAACTGGAGGAATAATTTACACAAAAACACAATTGGTCTGCTCATATATACGACAAACTGACATTCCATCACTACATCAGATCATCTTTGTGCAAGCGGAAAAAAAGTCATCATTTAGAGCACAGAAATCAGTCACCCGCTGCAGGAGAATCCAAAGAACACGGTGAGTGTGTATTGCCTTGTATTAAACAGATTTAAAGATTTAAATAGACTAGGCATTTTATCCACAAATTTATACGCGTATTCCCCCGTTTGTAGCCTTCGAGTATTATTTCGTGCAATATCTAAAATCCCTTTCTCAAAAATAATGGAGGAAGACAGTAGGTATTTTGTTGTATTTTTTTGACAAATAGAGTGTATTGTAATATTTTGTTAATATCCCAGGTACAATTTTGCATTAATATGGTTATTTATTCCTTTTGTATTATTATTATTATTATTATTATTATTATTATTTTTTAGCCTTTAGCTATTTCTTTAGCGTGAACACACATATAATAGTATTGTTTGTTTTGTTTGTATAATTCATAATACAAATATTTTTAGTATTAAAAAGTAGTTTTCATATTTATATTTCTGTTTCAAATATATAATATATTTTCCATAATATTTGTATTTCAATTTTCTTGCGTTTATTTTTTTGTCTATATAGTTTCTAATAACTGTATTGCTTTTTTTTCTTTCAGATGAATCATTTTAGTACATTATCTAAAACTGAAAAATTAAGATTAATTAAGAAAAAATAAGATTTACTTATCTTAAACTAAAATCTTATATCCCAGTTATAATTTTGAATTAATTATTATGGTTATTTATTCCTTTTGTTTATTATTTATTTAGCTTTTTAGCCTTTATATTTATTTATTTAGTGTGAACACATACATATAATACTATTTAGTATAATTCATAAATAATAATAATAATAATATCAATAATAATAAATAAACAATGTTTAGAAGTAGTTTTTGTGTTTATATTTTCTGTCTTATATATATTTATATGTTCTATTGTCCATTATTATTTTATTACATTATTCTTGTGTTTTTTATTATTTATAGTTTCTAATAATTGTATTTTTTTTTCTTTCAGATAAATAAAGTACATCATCTTAAACTAAAGATTTACTAAAAAAAAAAAAAAGTATTTTTGTTAATATCCTGTTATAAGTTTGCATTCATTACCATGGTTATTTATTCCTTTCATTTTTTTTATTTGTTTAGCTTTTAGCTATTTATTTAGCTTACACACACACACACACACACACACACACATTATACAATTGTTTATTGTTTTGTTAGTATAATTCATAATAATAATATTTTGTAAATAGTATTTGAAAGTAGTATCATGTTTATATTTCTGTTTTATATATATTTATATTTTCCATATTATTTTCTTGCATTTATTTATTTATTTGTCTATATAGTTTCTAATAATTGTATTGTTTTTTTTTCTTTCAGATAAATCATTTTAGTATATTATCTAAAACTAAAAATTTACTAAAAAGAAAAATAAGATTATTTATTTTAAAACTAAAATCTTGTAATATTTTTGTTAATATCCCAGTTATAATTTTGAATTAATTAATATGGTTATTTATTCCTTTTGTTTTTTATTTATTTAGCTATTTAACTTTTTAGCCTTTTATATTTATTTAGTATGAACACACACATATTTAGTATATGTATTTAGTATAATTCATAATAAATAAATAAAAAATAAATAAACAAATAATATTTAGAAGTAGTTTTCATGTTTGTATATAAAACTGTGAAAAATTAAGAAAAATTAAGATTTATTTAGAATAAAGTTTAATAAAATTAAATGGTTATATATATTTACAATGTACATTTAAGGAAAATCTTAATAGGTTAATATAATCCTTCTAATTAAATTATTATTACTGTTTCTCGGTAGTGACGAATTTGGTGAGAGGACAAATATTCCAAAACTTTCTGAAAACAAGGGCTGAAAATCTAAATTTCATGGGATATCCAACGCACATCTTCTCAGTAAAGCCGGTCCTGTAATCAGTAGTAAATCTCCATCACCTGTGAGCTTTCAGATAGAGCAGCGCTTACTACACAGAGCCGAAGTTCATTGACAAGCTGCACCAAACCACGCTGCCGAAATCATACATTTTGTGCACCTTGTCAATGAACTACAGCTCTGTGTAGTAAGCGCTGCTCTATCTGAAAGCTTGTTTTGGAAAAAGATTGTTTGATTCACGCTGATCTTTCCGTCTCTCTGTAGGAGGATGAGGGTGTTTCCTGGTGGGAAGGATGAAGAGTTCCCCAGCTAACCGCAGTCGGGACATCGAGCGTCAGGCAGGATATCTGCGCCCGGAGCACTGTGCGCCTCCCCCTCCACGGACAAACTCGGGTGACGACATGTGGTTCATCCGGGACGGCTGTGGCATCGTGTGTGGCGTGATCACATGGCTGCTAGTCTTCTATGCCGAGTTTGTGGTCGTCTTTGTAATGCTTCTGCCAGGAAAAAATGTGGTGTACAGCTTAATTAACGGTGCCATATTTAACGGACTGGCCTTCTTCGCCCTAGCGTCACACTTCAAAGCCATGTGCACCGACCCGGTGAGACAAACATGCACACAAAATAGAAAAATAACTATAACAATAAATATAACCAAAAAAGATTGCTGTAACTGCAAGAGAAGAGCAGACTTGACACTAAACTAAAACAATAACAAGATTTTGATTTATTTATTTATTTTAAATAAGTCACTTTTTCTCACCAAGCCTGCTTGCTAAAAGTTACATTTTGAAATATATTTACTATTTAAATAACTGCTTTCTGTTTGAATGTACTTTAAAATGCAATTTATTCCTGTGACCAAAGCTAAATTTTCACCATGATTACTCCAGCCTTCAGTGTCACATGATCCTTAGCAACCATTCTAATATGTTGATTTGCTGTTCAAGAAACATTTTTATTATTATTATTATTATTATTTGATGAATAGAAAGATCCAAAGATCAACATTTATCTGAATCAAAAAGCTTTTGTAGCATTATACACTATGCCATTCACATATTTTAATATTATAATCAAAATGTAAAACATTTTAGACTTTTTTTTTTTATTCTTTGATGAATAAAAAGATCCAAAGTTCAGCATTTATCTGAAATAAAAAGGTTTTGCAGCATTATTCAAGTGCTTGGAGTCAGTTTTATTTTTTTGTAATATTAAAAATAATACTTTTATTTATTAAGGATGATTTAAATTGATCAAAAATGATGATAAAGACATAATGTTACAAAAAAATGATTTCTATTTCAGATAAATGCTGTTCTTCTGAAATTCTATTCATCAAAGAAACAGGTTTCAACAATAATAATAATAATAATAATAATGTTTTTTGAGCAGCAAATAAAAATATTAGAATGATGTCTGAAGCATCACTGGAGTACTGGAGTAATGATGCTGAAAATTTAGCTTTGATCGCAGGAATAAAATTTAAAATATATTCAAATAATAAACAGTTCTTTGAATCAAATAAACGCAGGCTTGGTGAACAGAAGAGACTTAAAAAAAACATAAAAATCATAACACTTTTGACTGGTAGTGTATTATATATTATATAATATATAAGTGTTTTTCAAGCATTAAACCACCAATGACTGACTTATAGAGACTTGTTGGATGCTAAATCATTAGGAAACAAAGTTGAACACATCAGGAACTGATGTTTTGACTCGCTCTTTCCTTTCAGGGAGCCGTTCCAAAGGGAAACGCCACTAAAGAGTTTATCGAGAGTCTGCAGCTCAAGCCTGGACAGGTGGTTTATAAGTGTCCCAAATGCTGCAGCATTAAACCTGATAGAGCACATCACTGCAGGTAAACACACCCACACGGAGCATCAAGAACTGTATCATCACTGTGTGATGTTAAATTCAGAGGCAGTATCCTGAAAATGTCTCATTGCAAGGGTGTTTTCTCTGTCTAGTGTGTGTAAGCGCTGTATCAAGAAGATGGACCATCACTGCCCCTGGGTCAACAACTGTGTGGGAGAGAACAACCAAAAATACTTTGTGCTTTTCACTGTGAGTTTCATGTTGTTTTAGTGTCAGCAAATTTTTAATTAATATTTTACATTTTTATATTTTCGTTTTCATTTTAATATTGGTAAAAAAACAAAACAAAAAAAACATTATATTTAATATTTGAAATGTAAATATTTAGTCATTTTGTATTGCTTTGACATTTAAATTTATTTATATATATAGTTTTTAATCATTTTATTTTCAATTTTAGTTAGAGTTATTTTAGTACATCAGGTTTAACTAAATGAAAATAAGAAAAGTAACTAGCTGGTTTTTAAGTTTTAAGGATTGTTGGATTTTATTTTATTGTAGTTTTTTTTTATAAATTCAAATAATATTTCCACTTTGTTTTGTGGCAGGATTATGGTTAACTGAAACTGTTTAAGGCTTGAAAATTCAAAGAAAATATTTATTTCGTAATCATGTAATATTAATATCAATATTAGATCATAGAAATTATCAAATATTGATCATATTTGGGGCGAGAAATTATAGAAATGAATACTTATATTTAGCAAGGATGCTATAAATTGATCAAAAGTGATGATGAAGACGTTTATAATGTTACAAAAGATTTCTATTTCAGATAAATGCTGTTGTTCTGAACTTTCTATTCATCAAAGAAACCTGAAAAAATTCTACTCAGCAGTTTTCAGCATAATAATAAATGTTTTTTGAGCAGCAAATCAGAATATTAGAATGATTGCTGAAGGATCATGTGACTAGAGCAAGGATGCTAAAACTTCAGCTTTGATCACAAGAATAATATACGTTTTAAAATATATTTAAATAGTAAAACATTTTCAAAATTGTACTGTTTTTGCTGAACTTTTAATCAAATAAATGCAGGCTTGGTGAGCAGAAAAGACTTTTATAAAGAACAATGTAAAATAAATATAAAATGTAAAAAACTTCTTGTCTTTTACAGATGTACATCGCTTTGATTTCTCTTCATGCTCTCCTCATGGTCGCTCTTCATTTCGTCTTCTGTTTAGAAGAAGACTGGGCAAGTAAGTGCTTGTTTACGTGTCATTTCCTAGGTTTTAATTACCTCAGTTTGCAGCTAAATGATCGGCTGCTTGTGTTGTAACTGAGCTCTCTGATTGGCTGGTGAGTTTACAAAGCTTCCTGTTTCCTCTCCTCAGAGTGCAGCTCCTTCTCTCCTCCGGCGACCGTCATCCTCCTCATCCTCCTGTGCTTCGAGGGTCTGCTCTTCCTCATTTTCACCGCTGTGATGTTTGGCACCCAGATTCACTCCATCTGTAACGATGAAACCGTAAGTGGCCTTTATATATAGTTTTTATTTTAATAATGTTCATTTTTCATTACCTGAGAGTGTGACTCTCTCTGTTCGCAGGGAATCGAGCAGCTGAAGAAAGAAGAGAGACGCTGGGCTAAAAAGTCCAAGTGGATGAACATGAAGGTGGTGTTCGGTCACCCGTTCTCTCTAGCCTGGCTAAGTCCGTTCGCCACGCCGGATCACGGAAAGGCCAGTCTCTACCAGTATGTGGTCTGAGACGGCCGACCCGAAATGTCACCTCTTCTGTCTCTACACAAACATCTCTCTTTGCTTTTTAACTCTGTCCGCTCTGAAAGATCTCACTGCACAGAAATCCACGCCACGCTGTTCTAGTGGCCTCTTTATGCTCATCCAGGCATAGTCCTCCAGCCTCAGAGAGTAATACTGATGCCCTGAGCACCGCTGGCCCAACTGCACTGTTTTAACGAATCCCGCACTGTGAACGCTGTCATTTACAAATGACGTTTGTGATGAAGCGGACCTAGTTGCCCGGTGAGATTCTAGAGGCCTTTTGACCATGAAACTTACTAAACGTCACCAGCCGTGGCAAACTAAAGTGTTTCTTGTTTGATAATGCCTTTATATTCGCTGGTTAATTAGGAAATGCCTATATTCTTTTTGCGCTCATGTTGTTCTTCATTCTCTGCTCAAGCCTTAGGACATAAACGCTGCTGTGAGGAATCTTTCGTTGCCAAATTCCATTATGAAAAGTAAAATAGCACAAAATCTCCTTTTTTTTCCCTTTCTTTATCAAAACTAATTCATCATTTGCATAACACTAATGGGTGAATATCATGAAAACATGTCTGGGTCATATTCCATACCAAAATCATTTTTGGGGGGGTAATTCTCACTTTCATTGCTAATTTTAACTGAATTACAATATATACACACGTCTTTTTGCATCACCATAATCAAAGATTTCTATTACATGTAATTTTATTTAATAATATTTGTGAATACTGGGTAATGCTTCTTTATACTAAATCTATTTTTTTGTATTTTCTATTTGTATCAATTATTCTCATTTTAATAGTCATTTTTACTTAATTATACTACAAGTCAAAAGTTTTTGAACAGTAAGATTTGTAATGTTTTTTTTGAAGACGACTCTTCTGCTCACCAGTCCTGCATTTATTTCATCCAAAGTACAGCAAAACAGTAACATTTTGAATTAAGTTTACTATTTAAAAATGTAATATATTCCTGTGATTTCAAAGCTGAATTTTTAGCATCATTATTAGTCACGTGATCCTTCTAATATTCTGATTTGCTGCTCAAAAACATTATTATTATTATGTAGTTGAAAACAGTTGAGTAGATTTTTTTTCAGGCTTCTTTGATGAATAGAAAGTTTAGAAGATCAGCATTTATCTGAAATATGAATCTTTTGTAACATTATATGGCTTTATCATCAGTTTGAATCAATTTAAAGCATCCTTGTTAAAAGTATTAATTTCTATAATTTTTTTTTTCTTTAATTTATTTATATATATACACTTTATAGATAAATGCTGTTCTTTCAATCTTTCTATTTATCACATAATCCTGAAAAATTTATTATAATAATAATAATAAATGTTTCTTGATTTCTGAAGGATCCTGACAATGAAGCTTTGAAATCACAGGAATAAATTACTTTTTAAAATATATTCAAATAGAAATTTACATTTTGAAAAAATGTACTGTTTCTGCTATACTTTGAATCAAATAAATGCAGGCTTGGGGAGCAGAAAAGACTTCTTCAATGAACGTTAAAATCTTGCTGTTCAAAAACTTTTGACTGGTAGTGTATATAGTGCATTGAAATATTAATAGCTCATTAGAAAATAATGTCTTTGCATTTTGCCTGATACTTCATGTGAACAATTTTCTGTCGATTTTGGGATGAAATCTGGTGTTTTTGACATGTTTTATGAGATTGATCTAATTGTTTTATGAATGCAGTGGCTCGTTATGGGCTTAGAAATACATTTGTGACTGTAATACAATCGTTGCAATACCTTCAGGCGGTTTTCACCGTTTCCCAGCGGTGGTGCTCATGGATTTCTTACGTTGTGGTTCGATAACGGTGTCACTACAGTATTTGAGCATGAGCTTGGTCTTCCTGAATCCAGAGGGCTGCTGTCTTCGTCCTGTGACTCCTCAGGTTCACATGTTGTTGTGTTTTTTTTTCATCAATCCTGCTTCTCTTCCAAATCCAGCTCAGACCATCAGATGTTCGGTGAAACTGACAGCTTTTCAGGGCTTTCCCTGGCTTATTTTATCCTTCAGCACAATGATGTCGGGTCACATGGTTTGGAGGCCTCTCTTTAGCTGCTTATGACTGAAAGTTTGTTGGTTGGATTTCAATGCATTGAAGTGTTCGATGGCTCCGCTGTTGGATCAGTATTTCCCGTCTGCTGTGCGAGCAACGGGTTTCTACGGGTCGCTCATAATCACTGCTGTTCACAGGCCTGATGTAAAGGACCGCCGTTTCCTTTCCCATTTCCTTTGCACATTCTTCTGCCTGTTTTCAATTCATTGTCTTTTTTTAATCTATGCTTTATGTTGTGCATGTATTTTAAATATATCAATATCTAATGCAGTTTTGGGTGTTTCGGGGTTGCTTTCACTTTGAAAGTCAATTCAATAAATTTCTCTTTCTGTTGTTTTTCCATTGTGGTGTTTTTCTCTTCTTTGTTGTCTTTTAATTGCTTATGAGCAATAAAATCTCCACAAGTCTAATATTTAAGCTTGCTTTTGCCACAGGTTAAAAAAATAATAATAATAGCAACATTTTAGGTCAGAAATGCAAGATACAAGTGACAGGAGAAAAAAAAAAAGCGAGATGTACACTACAAGATGAATAGTACGATTTTGATGGTTTTTAAAGAAGTTTGCTCACCAAGCCTGCATTTATTTGATCCAAAGTACATCAATAATAAATAAAATATTTTTACTATTTAAAATAACCATTTTCTATTTGAGTATATTTTAAAACGTAATTTATTTCTGTGATTTCAACGCTGAATTTTTAGCATCATTACTCCAGTCTTCAGTGTCACATGATCCTTCAGAAATCTTTCTAATATTCTGATTTGCTGCTCAACATTTATGTTGAAAACAGCCAAGTAGATGTTTTTCAGGTTTCTTTGATAAATAGAACAGCATTTATCTGAAATAGAAATCTTTTTTAACGTTATACATTTCTTTATCATGACTTTCAATTTAAAGCACCCTTGCTAAATAAAACTATTAATTTCTTTATATATAAAATAATAATAATATATTTAAAATAAAATATGTATATATATAAATGTACTCAACTGTTGTAAATATTGATAATAATAATTAGAATGATTTCTGAAGGATCATGTGACACTGAAGACTGGAGTAATGCTGCTAAAAATGTAGCTTTGATCACAGGAATAAATTACATTTTAAAATATTTTCAAATAGAAAACAGTTTTTTTAAATAGTAAAAATATTTCCAAATTGTACTTTTTTGCTGTACTCAAATAAATTCAGGATTGGTTAGCAAAAAAAAAAAAAAAACATTAAAAATCCTACTGTTCAAAAACTTTTGACTGCTAGTGTAAACTCCAAACGTTAAGGGGAAAAAAAGATTAAAAAGTTGGAATTACCTTTATTTCCGTGGCTGAAACAGGCTTTCATAGTCTACAGAGGCAAACCTTTAAAATTTGTTTATACCAGTTTGAGTACCATCTAATATAATTCCAACTCATCAACAGTTTTTCTGTGCCGTTTCATGTTGATTTGTCTTCAGTTACCAAAAGAATCGCACAAAACACTTTATAGCAGTTTAATGAATGACTCATGTAATATCATTTCATTTAGATGAGTTTACAGAGCTCTATTTTGTCCATTAAATAAATATATTTACACATTTATAAATGTGGCCTGTGATTTATACAGTGACAGTTACATAAACGAACAGTGTATGCTACCATACATGAATGACAGACAGATATTATAATAACAATAACATGATGGCTGAGTTACTTTCATTTATCCCTTCACTTTCTTTAAGTGTTACAAAGATTTACAAACAGGCCCTTAATGCACAATATTTACTCATTTGGTCCCTAATAATACAGTATATAATGCCAACGTGAATATATAGACGTCACAGTGACGTCAATTGCAGCTGTGTGCGCATAGGTTGCAGAAAAACACTGGTAACGAGTGAAGGTAAACGGGTAAAATCAATGGAATAAGAGAAAAAACATTTTTTGTGCCTTTTGATGTCAAAATTGGAATGCAAATTTTTATAGAATACTGCCATTTGAAGCTAAATGCAGATGTTTAAACGGACACACTGTGGATGAAACCTGCTATGATTACTCTACTTTTTAAGCATAGATTTAAACAATAGGTCTACATAATATTCACATATGCTGTTCATAGGGGACATATTGTATTAGCCCTACAGTTACAGCATGAAATATTATTTAAACCTATTACTATTAACATTTTTACATAACATTTATTTATTTTTATCTCACAATTCTGACTTTTTTTCTCACAAACGCAAGTTTACATCTCCTAATTCGGACTTTATAACTTGATTCAACTCTATAAACTCTGAACCGAGGGAAAAAATAGGAAATGATGAGTTGTTTTTCCTTATTAGAGTTGTGAGATTTAATCTCAGAATTGCACAAATAAAGTCAGAATTTTAACATTTACAATCAAATTTACCTTTTTTTTTAATTAATATTATTCCATGGCTCCACAGACTACCATATGAACCGCCCTGTTTCAGATCTCAGACGTCAATTTAGTTAAACAGCAGTGCTTATTGCTGTGTGACAAACTCTTGTAATATGCAGAGAACATTTTGAAAATGACATCTAATCAATATAATCTGTAATCTTTTTAAATCAAAGTATTTTGTGCTGTATCTGTGTAATTCTCTAGCCGTAAATGCTATCTCTCCTGGGTTTTCTGCAACCATGTTGCGCGCGCATCCCGAATGTTTACAAACTGATAATTGGTCTAAAGTTCAGCTGAAAATGACAACTTCCTGAGAATGCACTCACCCTCAGGCCACACAATGAGTTTGTTTCTTCATCAGATTTGGAGAAATGTAGCATTGCATCGCTTGCTCACCAATGGATCCTCTACAGTCCTGATGGGTGCCGTCAGAATGAGAGTCCAAACAGCTGATAACCCACAAGTAATCCACACCACTCTAGTCCATCAGTTAACATCTTGTGAAGTGAAAAATTACATGTTTCTAAGAAATAAATCCATCATTAAGGTGTGTTAAACATGAAACCGTTGCCTCTGGCTAAAATTCAAGTCTTCTATCCAAGAAGTCTTCTATTCAAGCCTTAGCAAGTGGTATTATGGACTCATATTTTGGCTAAAAGCAACATTTTAAAGTTAAAAACATCTTAATGATGGATTTGTTTCTTACAAACGAGCTTCTTTTGGCTTCACAAAACATTAACTGATGGACTGAAGTGGTGGTGACGGCACCCATTCACTGCAGATGATCCATTGGTGAGCAAGTGATGCAATTCTACTTTCTCCAGATCTGATGAAGAAACAAACTCATCTACATCTCGGATGTCCTGAGAGTAAATACCTTTTCAGGAAATTAAATTTTTTTAAACATGACAAAAGGAATGCCCATGTACAAGGCAAATAATTCATATGTGACCCTGGACCACAAAACCAGTCATAAGTCGCTGGGGTTTATTTGTAGCAATAGCCAAAAATGACTGATTTCTCTTTTATGACAAAAATCATTAGGATATTAAGTAAAGATCATGTTCCATGAAGATATTTTGTAAATTTCATACTGTAAATATGCAAAAACTTCATTTTTGAAAAGTAACATGCATTTCTAAGAACAACTGTAAAGGTGATTTTCTCAAGATTTTAAGTTTTTTACACCCTCAGACTCCAGATTTGCAAATAGTTGTATCTCAGCCAAATATTGTCCTAACAAACCATGCATCAGTGGAATTTATTCAGGTTTCAAATGACACATAAATCTCAATTAAAAAAAAAAAAATTACCCTTATGACTGGCTTTGTGGTCCAGGGTCACATATTTTAACCATTTATATTTCAGCATACTACATTCTATACTTACTAATGTAACAGCTGCTATTAAGTGTAAATTTAGTGTCATTGTTCAGATGTACAGCCAGTCCCTGTAACAGATGCATTGATTGTTCATAATTCTAACAAAATCTGCAAACAATGAGCTTATGACAATTCTATCTCTAACTCAACACATAAGGACTGATGTTCTCAACATTAAACACTAATGGAGTCACATTGCCAGGGACTTCATAACGTCACATTATGTTGGATTCCGGAAGCGTTTGGTGTTTTTGCACGACGAATGGACGTGTGTAATGCATTCGGTCCATGTTTATTTCATTAATATCTACAATATTTAGCTGCTCTATGAGTCTCTGGTTCATGAGCCTAATTGAAACTCATAACACAGGAAGAACTAGAATAATTCACAGGAAGTACAAGACCTTGACCTCATCCTTTAGCCCCCTCTAATAATGATATGCTCATCTGCTTTAGTGTTCCGGAAGATCCAGTGGTTTAGCATGGTTTGTACCTGGTCTACGTGGATTGGAAAAGAGCTACAATGTTGCAGAAAGTCAATATGAAATCAAAAACTCCATTTGCTTTCCTAATACATGCTACTGATAGTGCACATTTTTTACAAACAAGCTTGAAATATGTCAGATTAGACAAGTTAAATAGCAAGTAAGACCTGTTGTTTTCCAGCATTGCATCATCCTGGTAAGTTTCGGTGCGTCTGCAGAAGGGGCTGAAGAACAGGTTTTGGTTTGCGTTCATTCGCACAGCTACAGGAAGTGTCTTTGCTCTCACATCACTGGATGTTTGCATGCATAAGTCATGTGGCATATTTGGGAAAAGCATCTTCTGGTAAAGAATGGTAGAATGGCAACGCTTGGAGAGGTCTTGTGTTATTATTGCACGTCTCCTGCCACACGCTAGTGCTCACAGTGCTGGAGGAGGAGGATGGAGGAAATGCATGCGGGGAACCACAGCTTTAATCAATATCTGACCCGCTGGAGACTGAAGGAAGTGATGTCATTGAGGGCATGAAACATCAAAATAGCCAGATTGAAGGATAAGAAAGCTGCGATTGGAAACGGACATGTGGGCCAAAAAGTGAAAAAACTACATTTTCAATTTAAATTAAGTGCTAAATTATTTATTTATTTATTTTTTTTTACTTGCATACTTTTTTGTTTACTTGTGAAACAATGGACCAAAATGGACCAAAGCCATAAAAATAAATAAATAATTTAATACTTTAAATAAAATAAGCATTAACTGAAATAAAACGAAATGAATTTATTTAGGTTAAGTTTAAGTACTAAAATAATTAAAACTAAACATATATATATATATATATATATATATATATGTTTGTTTTAAGTTCTGGTTTGTTTAGTTTTAATTATTTTAGTACTAATATATATATATATATATATATATATATATATAAAAGCTATACAGACATATTTAAAACAAAAACTTAAAAAAATATGAACTTAAAAAAAACACAAAAATAAAATTACATAACTTAATAAAAGCTATACACACATATTAAAAAATATAAACTTAAAATAAAATAAAAGATACTAAAAAAAAAAAAAACTATGGAAACAGAAAATATATGTAAATAAATCGGACTCAAAATTAGCCAAAAATATAATAATATATAATTTATACTAACATAACACTGTTGACAAATCAACTGGCAACTTTTAGAGCAAAAGGGGAAAAAAAAAACAATTTTTTTAAGAAACTAGCTCATATTTTTAACAGAAAAAAAAAATGGCATTTAGCATTGTTTCACCCAAAAATTAAAACGCTTCCATCATGTCATTGATGTGACTTTTCCTGCAGAATTTATTTATTTTTTTATTCTGATTTTGAGGTCAAATATGACCAGGGCATTGTTTTGAGATTCACCCACCACTTTATCGGTGATGTAGACTAATGCACCAGTTGTTTTTAACATTTGTATAGATCTTTAACATTTAATATTTTAATAATAAGTAATAGCAAATATAAATAAATGTTTATATTTCATATTTTTAAAATATTTAAATAGATCTTTGGCATGACAGTAGATTTACGGCTGTGAGACCATTTCAAATGGTCTGTTTTCATGTTTAACCTCAAATATTTCGAGCAATACTGGTGCAGTGAAGCAAACAAAAATAAACGTCGGTAAGACTGTATGAGGTTTGTGTGTCTTAGAGAAGTTGGACCCATATACAGTTCGAATAGTGATGACATTAGTGTTTTTCTGATATGTTTATAAAACACTCTGAACTCATCTACTAATGCAGCAGTGTCGTTGCGCATGCATGTTAACTCTTTCGCACCGGTTGCGCAGCGTCATTCTCTCTTGCTGTCGTGTGATTGGGTGAGGTTGGGCGACGTGTGATGAAGCACCAGAAGACCAGAGAGAGTGAGAGAGATGCCCACCCACCACAGAGCCACGTGCGTCTCCCCGAATATTAGCTGCCCCAGAAACGCCTGTTCAACAAACGCAAAATGAACATACATTTTTTTTAACTATAATATAGTGACAAATAATCAATTTTCTGACCTTTTCAATTCTTTAAGATTACTAGCTAGAGAAATTTTTTGAATCTATAATATAGTGTTAAATAATAATTTTCAGATTTTTTTCAGGTGTTTAAAATTACTAGCTAAAGAATTCAAAAAGAATGAATATTTTTTATGATAATATAATTTTACAATTATTTCAAATAATTAATCAGCTAGAAATTGTTCTATTTTTTCATAAGTGCATTGTTTTTATCTACAGTAAAGTGTTTTTTTTTTAAGTTTACTACCCTAAAATAATTGAACATCTTGAAATTACTCTTTTATTTTACATTTTTATTTATTTTAATTTTTCATGAGTGCAATTTTATCTATAACAGTGATAATCACTTTTCAGATTTTTTTTCAGATGTTGACAAATTACTAGCAAAAGATTTTTTAAATTATGAATAATTTTTTATGATAATATAATTTTTTAAATACTTATTTAAAATAATTCATGATCTAGAACCTGCTCTATTATTTTCATGAGTGCATTGTTTTTATCTATAATAAAATGATTTTTGAAAGTTTACTAAAAAAAATTTATATTATGAATAATTAGGATAATATATTTTTTAAATCATTCAGATTCAAATTACTTATTACAAGTTATTATTTTACATTTTTATTTATTTTATTTTTCGTAAGTGCAATTTTGTCCTATAATATACTAATAAATCACTTTTTAATAATCATTTTTTTCAGGTGTTCAAAATTACTAGCAAAGGTTTTTTATTATTAATAAAGTTTATTATTAATTAAATTATTAAAAGTGTTTTTTTTTGCTTACTAGCTAAGAATTTTTTATATCATGAAAAATTAAGATAATATATTTTTAAATCATTTTGAATTGTATTATTTTTTATCTATAAAGTGATTTTTTAAGTTAACTAGCTTAAGTTAACTATTTTTTTGTATACTATGAATTATTAAGATAATATCTTTTTTACATAATTCAACAGCTAGAAATTGCTTATTTATTTTAAATGTTTGTTTTGCATGCATGCAATTTATCTAAAAAAATAAATGATCACTTTTCTGATTTGTCAAGCTTAGGATTTTTAAAATGAAAACAATAATTATTAATTAAAAATAATTATTTACAACCATTAATCAACTAAAAATTGCTCTGTTTTGTCTTGTGTGAGTGCAATTTTTATTAGATGCACAAGCAAAAAATATTTTTGTTTATTTTTGCATATAATAAATAATTGCACTCAAAAAATACATACAAAGGTAAAATTGCATGATGATCTCCAACTGATGAATTGTTAAACTAGAAGTATTTTTATTGACTAGTCCATGAGTTTCATAATTAATGAGGAAGGTCAGACCCTCTGAAACCCCTTGTAATTTGCACACTGACCTACTAACAGTAATCTCCCTGATAAAGTTCGGCTGAAGCTGAGCTGATACTCACAGAGGAGATGAAGTTGGAGGCGGTGGTGGTCACAGTGGTGCGGGTGGACGAACACGAGCTGCGGAGAGCTTTGGCCAGGAACGTCCACATCACAGCATTACAGGTGAAAAGCAGACCTCCACACAGCAGTCTGAGAGGGATGTGCAACTAAAACACAATAAAGTGGGCCAGTTACAAAACACTTATCATATACTGCAATATTCATAGCCATAAATGTGGGGTTCACATAAATGGACATTGCCTGTGTAAATAGTAATGCTCAATTAGTATCAGAAGAGCTAAGGTGAAGGTCATACGTGTCTGTCACGTAACAGCATCATCATCATCCTCATCATCATTCCAGCAGATACGCAATAAACGCGAGTGTTATTTGACTCCTGATGTGACAGTGATGGTGTTTTCACAATCAGTGACTCACACTCACCCAGTCGCACGCGCTCGTGTCGTTCTGCTGCGTGAATTTCCTCTGCTCGCCCCACGTCCGCAGTCCCGTCTCACACACGCCCTTCAGATAGTCGGTGCCGAGAGACAGTTTGGCGGAGGAGGACGCGACCGCGCCGAGAAAACCCGCCAGCAGCGCGTAAAGGACCCCGGGAAACATGACGATCAGAGCCAAACTCCAGAAGACCCATCACATCTCCGACACCGCGAGCGAAAACACTCCATCAGCATCATCACCGCTGCGAGGAAACGCGCGGGTCAGGTGCATTCTGGGAAATGTAGTCCATGGCCCATTTAACGCAATGTGTAAGAGAAATTTTTAAAATGTGTAAAGCACACCTTTTAATTAATTATTTGGTTAAATTAAATAATTTACATACCAAAAGATTTTAGGTTACACTTCCAAAAAAAAAAAAATCTAGAAGTTTTTCCAATAAACAATTGCGAATAAAACCATTTATGACATTAAAGGAATTATCCATCCAAAGATTAACATTCTGTCATGATTTCCATGTTTAGGTGAACTGATCAGTGTTAGTAGAGAATGATAACTGTCCACATAACCAAGCCTCTGGACTGAACTGATGGTCAAGTCAAATCACCTTTATTTATATGGTTATTTACAATAACTGTGGTCATCACCTTTTTCAGCTGAACTGTGGCCAACTGAATTGCGGTGGTCAAACTATTTAAAATATATTTAATTAAGCTACAAACTCGATCATAATGCAATGCTTCCATCTAACATGCATTTTGAGGTGCAGCTGGTCATATTCATTTAGTGTTTTCACTAGCTAGCTCACCTGACGTTCGTAGATTCGACGTTGAAAGCATCTTCGGAATGAAAATACGGGTATTTTATTTGAAAACATAATATTTTTTGCCTAGCCTATTTCAGTTAATCTTATAAAACCAGCGAGATAACTGACGGTGTAATGACAGTCCTGTAAACATTGCTGAAAACACGAAAAGCGGAGGAAGAAAACCCGATTCAATTGAGTCATTTAGGGTGGAATCGATCCGATTGATTCAACTCGTGACTTCGATCATTCAGTTCAAGCTATTCACTAACAAAACCCAGCTCAAATGTGCCATTAATTTTCGAATTTCTACGATTCACTGTTTTAAAGCGTTCCAATCGCAGCGCGTATCGCGTAGCTATCATTTGATTCAGATCGGGATTTCAAAGCGAATTATTTTATGTAGATTTGGGATTTTGAAGCAGGTTCGCGATTCGTTTGATTCAGATTAGGAGACTTTGGAGCGCATATTGCAAATCATTTGAAGATCTAAGTGTCGGAGTGGGTTCATGAATCTTTTAATTCAGAATTCTTGAATCGTGAATCAGTTGATTATCGGTGCGTTCTAAACGGTATATACCGCCCTCTGAAGGGCACTTCGGAGTGCAAACAATCATGGCGGCCATATTGAAGTGTCGTTCCAAACCGAAGTGCTCAAAACTAGCCACTTCAAAGGGCCCTTCGGAATGATACAACTGGTGGACACTTCGGGCCCCCATGATCCTTTGCGCAGAAGGGACTTTAAGCAACAGCTTCCAATGGAACGGCTACAATGACCGGAAGTAAACTGCTACACCGTCGTAGCAGAGAACGTAAAAATCATTAAGCAACCATAAACACAAAGGCGCAACGCGACATTTAAATACAAATGATGGATTATGAGGATGATATTTAGGCAATACTTAAATAGTTCGCTTCACATCATTTCTAGTCTCAGTGCTGTTGCCAACAGCAGTGATATCTTTGTACAAATGGGAAAAAAAATCGTTAAAATTAGTTTGTTTAAAACATATCAGCACATTAAATGAAAGACTGATGGTAGAATCGTATACTGCTGTAATTACAAGTAGTACAATCTATAAAATGTAACATTCTTCTACCTAATGTGTCACGTTGTCGGAATTTCGGAGCACGTATCGCGAATCATTTGATTCAGGTCGGGACTTCAATGCGAATCATTCAGATCTGAATTTCGAACCAGGTTCGCGTTTTTTTTTTTTATTATTATTTTTTTTTATTTAGATCGGAACTTCGGAGCATGAAACGTGAATAATTTGATGAAAATTGGAGTTTGAGGAAGAGTTCTTTGAGTTCAGATTGAAATTAATCTATGTATTAAACAGTACAAAACATCAAACTTTAAAAGCAGTACAGTTATGAAAACAATCGTGATTATTATTATTATTATTATTATTTAATTCATAGGCCTATACTGTCACAATAATATTGACATGGTTTATTTCACTGTTTCACTGTTTAGATCACAGTTTTAAATTTAACATTTTATGAATAGGCCTATATGTGACCCTGGATCACAAAACCAGTCATAAGGGTCAATTTTTCGAAATTGAGATTCATACATCATCTGAAAGCTCAATAAATAAGCTTTCCATTGATGCATTGTTTGTTATGATATTACAATATATGTTCGAGACACAACTATTTGAAAATCTAGAATCTGAGGGTACAAAAAAAAAAAAAAAAAATCTAAATATTGAGAAAATTGCTTTTAAAGTTGTTCAAATGAAGTTCTTAGAAATGCATATTACTAATCAAAAATTACGTTTTGATATATTTACAGTAGGAACTTTACAAAATATCTTCATGGAACATAATCTTAATATCCTAATGATTTTTGGGATAAAAGAAAAATGTATAATTTTGACCCATACAATGTATTTTTGGCTATTGCTACAAATATACCCCAGCGACTTATGACTGGTTTTGTGGTCCAGGGTCACATTCAGCTTTGAGCAGGAACAATTGTTTTAACAATAAAATGGAAAACAGTTATAATATTTCGCAATATTAAACTATGTTTACTGTTTTAATTTTTGATCAAATGAATGCAGCCTTGGTGAACAAGAGAGACTTCTTTCAAAAGCAAATATGCATGCATTCGTGAATTAGATAAATTGATGAACTGGTTCCAGTGAAATTTTGCAAATTCTTTGTCCGTGGAAGGAGAGAATTAATGCTAATAAGATTCTCCATTCTGAGATAGATACAGGAATCATGACCTTATCAGACACTTCAGAA